>VZDJ01000033.1:1862143-1891270 GCA_008694505.1 Cyanoderma ruficeps | reverse complement strand
TTTATTTTTGTTTCCCTTTGCTGGACATTCATCCAATAAGCCGTGAGCATATGCTTAAGCATCTGGTAATGACATTTTGTGGGGCAGGGAAACTCACTATCTATGTCCCTCAGTAAACAAAGTGGTTCTATTTTTTCCACAGTTAAGGCAACTATACTGATATATTAGACACACCATATGTTTTTATGTTGCTTCCTACAATCTAAACAATAAGAGTGAAAAGAAGTTTCAAACTTGCTTTGATCTTCTTGACCACTCAGGAATTTCATCAAGCTGGTAGAGAGCACTTCACTGTACAGGGGAGCAGCTTGGTACCTGGGCTGGTGGGAGGTGTCCCTGCCATGGCAGGGGGGTGGGACTCGATGGTCTTTAGGGTTCATCCCAACCCCATAACATTCTGTGACTCTACAAACTGCAGCACAGCTTGTGAGCTGTTCGCTAAAATAACCAAAGTATGGATTGCCTTGAATTTGAAGACTGACCATTCATATAACTTACCAGAAAAAATTAAACAAATAAACAACAGCCAGTAAGATTCTAGCAAACAAAATTGATAAAAACAGTAATGCACACATACACAATTTCTGTGTTTTCAGTTATTCTACCCCATAACTTAAGCTACTCAGACCCTTGTGATCATCCTCGCTGTACCTTGGGTGGGCTTTGCCAAAGGCTATCTTCAGACATTGTAAGTGATGACACTTGGTATCTGCCAACTCCAGCATTTCACTTCTTATTTATCCTAACAAATCACATCAACTGAAGAGCCATTTCCATTTGTTTCCGTTGGGTAAGGCTGCAGGTATCAATGACAGTGACCAGGAGCACTAGCACAGCATCTGCAGGGCAATGCAGCTACAGGGGACAGTGCCACAGGGCTGCCAGTGCTGCCAGCACAGCAAGGGAGGGACTCAGGGCTGGGCTGCTCCCATTTCCAGTTACACTGTGTTTGGAGGATGACTTGACAGTGCTTGTGGTGGTCGTGGTGTCAATCTTTTTCACAGTTGGTTTTGGTTCATTTCTGTTTTCTGGATGGGTTTTCTTGTCCTTAAGTATATCTGAAAACATGAAAGTAAACGTGAGATTAATCACACATCTTTTAAATAGTGCTTGAACATTTTAAAATATTGCTGGAACGTGTTTTACATTCACTCTGAATAACTGAAACATGGATGGAGACTGATGGGGCACTTGCACCCATGTTTTAGTTGGGCTCAGCACCCATTGTTTTGCTCAACAAGTCTTCTCTGCCTGCCTGGCTCTCCTTGGCTACTCAGACACAGCCTGAGCAGAATAATAGGTATTCTGCATTGCAGTGGCTGGGCTCAGAACCTGATCTTCCCTCACAGAAAGTGCCTTCATCTTCACCTGGGCTGGGAACCAGCTCATCCTTTAGGATGGTGTCAGGGTTGAGTGGTTTGGTAACACGTCACAGTCAAACACCCTCCAGGCTGGTGAGTTGCTGCAGGTTTGGAAGGGACCTTAAAGATCAACTTGTTCCACCCCCCTGCCATGGCAGGGACATCTTTCACTATCCCAGGCTGCTCCAAGCCCCATCCAGCCTGGCCTGGGACACTTCCAGGGATGGGGCGTCCACAGCTGCTCTGGGCACCCTGTGCCAGGGCCTCACCACCCTCTGAGTACAGAACTTCTTCCTAGTATCTAACCCAAATCTCTCCTCTTTTCATTTAAAAACATTACCCCTCATCCTTTTCACTGTCTGCCTGTGTAAAGGGTCACCCTCCCCCCTTTTTTCTCAGTCTCATTTGAGCACTGGAAGGCTTCTCCCTCCAGATGCATTTTGAGGCAATTCCATGTATTTTTATATAAAGAATTGGATTCAGAAGAAAGGAGGAGTAGCCCTTTATTGCAAAAACATGGATTTTCATTTAAAGGGAGAAAATAATAAATCTTCAGTTATGAAGACATTTCCAAGCTATTTGCAAATATTACTGAGACCATATTGCCCTTAAACTCTCTCATTGCCATTGTGGAGAAAAACAAACAAACAATTTCATCTACTGAAGGGATGATGATTTTATAGTCAATCTGTAAAAGCATACCTGAGTGCTCGGAAAGAACAAATGCCTACCTGGAAGAATTTATAATTAACAATAAATGTTCAGGTCCAAGTTGAAAGGATTTGTGATACTAATGAATGCAGTGCACATACAAAAGAAAGCAAAAGGCATGGATTTGTAATGCAGATGAAACAGCAGTCCAATCTTAAAATGAAAACTCTGAATCACAGAAGCAAGTTCCTGGCAGAAACTGGGAAGATGGAAAGTATTCCAGAAATGTAAATGCAATCTGAGATCATTGTCTGCATGTCAGTAGTTCTGAACAACCATCAATAAATTCACTTGATACTAAAAATGAGCTATTGTATTGGGAGAGCACACATTGTTCTTTTGCCAGAATAAACTGTAAAAGAAATGCAATGAATTCCTCCATTTTACCATAACATCAACATTATTTCTGGAGGAATGTGTGATTCCTACACCTGACTCAAGAGGGACTGCAGTAAAGGGACAGCAGCTGGCAAGGCATATTTTGGGAAAAGGGTATTCTGACATTCTGCTCAAAATTCTTTATGGCAAAGTGCAGGCAGAGCTCCTCTGTGATTCCAACTTGCAGTGGAGCTCACAGAAAGGAAGGGGAGAAAAAGCCTGCTCGAAATATTTAGAAAGTATCAGTATTCTGAGGACATTTAAAGAAAAATGGACAACCTTCAGACTGTCATTAAAGTAAATTAAGAATAAATCATGGAAATAGGTGTGTTGTGACACTGCCTCGAGTCCTTTCCATCACTGTCACTCTCCTTTGCAACTGCAGTAAAGGCACTATTTCTCTGCTGCCTCTTATATCATCCCAGCCTGCTGACTTCAGCTCTCTGGGGCCAGCTGATTAAATTAAGACCTCACTCAGGTAAATCTATTCCCCTCTTTCAGCTGGCCATGTCCAGCATTGTAACTTGATTGGCGTCTATAAATCGGGCAGACTGAAATGTATTAATTCGTTTATTTTCTTACTATTGACTTTAACAAAAATCTAAGGCAAGATTTAATGCTATCAGAGAGACTGTTGGTTTTTAAAAGCTTTCCTCTCAGTGACTGCTTAATGCACTACATAACAAGCGTTAAATAATACATTAGAAAACTCTGCCTTTATCCTTTTCAGGGGAAGCACTCCATTCTGAATTCTCTCTCTGTCTTCACAGCAGAGGATCTTCCAATGCTATTCATGGCCAATTCTAATTTGGGATCTAATTGTGCAAACCTGGCATTTTATTTGAAATGCTCTGTTTTTTCCTTTCTTAAAAATAAATAAAAATAGCTTAACTTTCAATTCAGTCCGAAATCTTTTTCAATCCTCTGTTTGGTTTCTAAGGCGCAAATTTGAGCAGTATGAAGATTTCCTGTTTTATTCCAGTTTCCTCAGAGCTCCTGTTGCTTACTCACTCCACGATTTTGGCTGAGAGACTCTGAGTTAAACGAGCTTTTCCTCTTAAATCTTTTTCTCTGAGTCAGAGATGGTTATATTCAGTCTACTACTGACATTCAAAAGGCAAAAAAGTACTGATCACGCTAGGGAAGAAAAAAAGTGTTAGTGTGAAGACTAGCACAGAAATGAAACTTCAGTCTCAACACAGCAAACCCCAGATGTTTAGCACCCATGAATCCAGCCCCCGGAGTATGACTTCATAAAACCAACCCACAAACCCCATAGCTTTGGTCTGTTCTCCTATTTCCCTTCTGTGTTTCAAAGGCTTTATGGCTGCCCATTAGAAGCTTTCTCCATCACTAGAAACTTCCTTCCACCATCAGTCCCTCTCTCCTTTCCAGAAATGGAGCGGTTAAACACTCTGAAGGCTCCAGCTCACCCCAGCCTGACAATGGGATGGCCTTTGGACACCGGCATATGAATATTGTTCCGTGCTGTTTATGTACCACTGCACCATGGTGGTGATGCAGCCCCTGCAGCAGTGGCTGTGCTGTTCTCCCTCATGCAGGCTCTCAGTGAGAATATTCAAATCCTGCCAAAAAGGGTGCTTAGGGAAGGCAGCTGACTGCCAAAGCAGCCTTTCTGAGCAGCCTGTCGGGACTCCTGCCGAGGCCAGGGTCTGCTGGGGTCACTGAGGATGGCTCAGAGCTCCTCCAGGCCCCATGATTACAGCTCACTTAGTCCAGGGGATTGAGTCCACTTCCTTAGCTGAACTCTCATCTATGTTAACTGCTGCTAAATTCACATCTTGACAGCATAAACAAAGCACAGAATGAAAATTACTTGACCTGGCTGTTTAGAGTGTTCAGGATTATCTTCCCCTCCGAGATGTAACCGCAGATTGCTGCCCAGGAATGCGCGCGCCGCTCCGACGGCACCCAGCTACTCATAAATACCTCCATGGATCAATACTGCTCCTCAGAGAGACCAGCTTAGGATGACAGGGGAACCAAAACTGTCACTGACATCCAATTTAGGAACGGAAAACCTCCCCTATAGTGAGGGCTGATGGTGCCTTTCAAATACATTCAGTCACGTGAAGTACACCTGAATTGGAGGTAGTAAAGATACCGGGGCAAAACAGTGCCAATGTGATTTCTTTAGGTCATTACTGGGTCATCGGACACAAGCTCAAGTCATGTTGGCACCCGAGCTCTCAGTTCCCCCTTCCCTGGCCAAATGATTTGCAGTTTGCTACTGCTAGGGATTATCAAAGATATAACTATTTATTGGTGTACTTGCACACTATTGCTCTCTAGTGAGCGATACCAGCGGGGTCTGCTTTAACCTGTTCATGTTTTCTACTGTCCTGCTAAGGGATGAACAAGTTCAGCTACTTAACAGAAACCTCCTTCCATTTTTGTCCTTCTCTTGATCTGATTTGAGCTCAGTCCTTTCTCTGTGATGGTAAATCACTGGAGCTCTGCTCGTCAGGCACTGCACTCGTGGCTGCCCAACAGCCTGAGTGTCTCTAAGACTGCAGATGCCCTCACCAGACAGGGGTACAGCCCCTGGGAGGGGAGGCTGAATAAAAACAAACCAGCGAGATTTGCCAGACCAGTCCTGTAAATGTTAATTACAGCAGCCTGGTTTCTAATGGAGCAGGGCACTGACAGCAGAGAATCCATGCCCATCAATCCACCGTGCCCATAACGTGGGGATTCTGGACACGTTTCCATCAGTTTTAACCAGGAGCTGCTAGAGAGAACTTTCAACCCAGCTATTTGGGGAGACAAAAGCAGCAGAGATTGTTTATTTCTGCTTTCCCCATGTTAATTACATCAAGTCAGACCTGTCCATTTCTTTCTAGACTTTCATGCAAACACCGTGCTTTGAAAAGACGGACTGTCAGCATCTATGATAGCAAATTAATGCCTTGATCTTGGATGCCTCATCACGGGTGTAATGACACTCATAATGCAGGTCTGAAGTGAACTGGTCAGCACCTGCAGTTACTCTCCACATTGGAGCTCCGTTGCTTGATAAATTTCCCTTCGATCACAGGCCTGGGTTTGGCTGACAGCTTCATAAGAAAATTAAAGCTAGGTGCAACTTGGTGGAACAGGCTCTTAAATTACAGTAGATGCTGCAGTGTTATTATTAGCTTTTTATCACCCCGGGTAGCAAAAGCTGAAATTACTTTTACATATTCAAAGGAAGAAGCTCTGAAATTGCAAAACAATGCTGTCACCATAAAATGTACCAACAATTTCCAAATAATCCATTATCTTGACATTAAGACCAGCACTAATTATTTCCAGTTACAGCTGCAGCAGACAAACTGAAACAAGAATGCTGTGGAAATGGGAATGTGAGAACTCCTAAACTATGATAACTCGTGATACAATTCTCCAAATTCTGGACTCTGTTATTGTTGTCTGTATAACACCAGTCAGGAAAAGGTGGGGGTAATGTATGTTTTGTGGAGCCAGAAGAAGGGAGCAATGAACAGCTCTGTATGTACTGTTTTACCATTTTCTATTTCAGCCTAAGAACGTGGTGTCCAGAGAAGCCTTTTCCCCACACACCTTTTTATGGAAAGCTGGTGTTAGGAGGGAAAAAAACCCCCTTTAATCAGAAAAAGAAAGAACTCCAGGAGTTTCAAGTGCATGGTCCACTCTCCCCACTGAACTCCTCAGTGGCATTAGGTTCAGGCCACCCTTCCAGAAGACCTGTGGGACAAGATTAGGGGAGTAAGATGATGTGTCCCAGCTCGATTCTGAGACCTTTCCATTTCTTTTTTTAAGAAGTTTCTCTTTTTATAAAGAATGAGTAGGGGGATAATCATAAATTGGGACCAGGATTATCTCTGTCCAGGTTTTAATTCTGTATTAAGCTCCGTGTGATCTCTGGCAGATTGCCATTCTCTGTGGACCAGTGAGAGAACTACTTTATTTCCTTGCACGTTTTGTGCATTCTGGATGCAAATTCTTCTATCTGAGAGCCATACACACTCTCCTAAAGAAACAACATTGGCTGGAACTTTCAGGAACTAATTCATATGCAATAAAGAAAAGGCAGCAACAACCATGAGACAGTTGGAGATGTCAGGTGCCTAGAAGCCACACTTACCTCCTTCCCCTTTTCCCAAGCAATCTTTTACTCCATACACATCCGAGTGCCATATATACGTGTATAGAGAGAACAGGACATTATCTCAGTTGTCCTGCTCTAAGGAAATCTGTCACTGTATGTGTTTGGCTTTTGATATACAGAGGCCAAAGCAAGCCCTGCAGGATTTTCAGGAGCCACAATACAACTGTATTGGTTCTGGGTTTAAAAGTAAACCCACACATAGAACTGGCTCAGCTCCTGCCATGGTAAATGTCAAGCAGGAACAATCCATCTTTTCCTTGGGAAGAAATAATCTAAGCTAACAAACCTCAAGTGATTCAACTTCCATTAATCAATCAGTCATTTGCCAGAAAAGGTTTTGTCATTTTGCTTATATTAATATGGGACTTATTCAAATGCAGACAAGCTGAAAGTATAAGCTTAAAACATGCCAAACATCTTTTACATTTCCTGGAAACATCTGGTTTTAGTCTAGTCCTAGGCACATGTTTGTGGTTGCATGTTTATGCTTGTTTAGTTTGCCAGATACCTCGTACGTAGTGCAGCACAGCTGACATGATATCCTGAAACACAGCATGGAAGTATCTGTAAAACATGATGTTCCCAGTAAATCTGTGGAACATTTGTTGTAACTTTCTTGTAATAAAAGAAACAACTCAAAAGCCCTGTGACAGCCTTCTGCCTTCGCTGTATGGTGCAATTAATTAGCTAAGTTTGGAAATTGTGTACATGCCTCACTGGCAATATCAGGAAGACTGAGAGCGATCCTGATCCCGCGTGCCTCACATGCTCCAAACTCCTATTAAACTTAATGGGAGATTGGGGGATGTGAGGAATGCAGGGCTGACCTTTATGGCTAAAGATGAATGTGAGCTCCAGACTTCAAAGATTAGGTGCCCCTGCCAGTCGGGAGTGTGCAAGTGATCAGCACGCCAAGTGCTGAAGGCATCTGCTAAATATCACACCACAGCTCAAAGCTGTAATTAAGAAAAATATAAACTGGCTCGAGGAAGAAAAATATTAGTAATAATTGAAAATGCTTTGGCTGTTGCTTTTGTCCTGATGATCTCATTAGTTTTGGTTACAGAAACAGTTCTCACACTGGCTGACGTGGGGCATGCTTTGTTTGTGCTCTCCTTCTGCCCACATCTTTCCCAGTTAACTTTTATTGCTCAATACAAAGGTCAAATCGAAGGCTTAATTAAATTGTATGTGGGGAAACTATAAACTTATTTTGGAAGGGAGTACAAAAATATTTAAAGCCATCCCAACTCCTCTCCCCCAGACACTCCTTAATTTCTCAGGAAGAAAAGGAGCATGTGTTATTGGCACTCTTTCCCTTAAGGAGAAACTGCATCTTTTCTGGCTTCAAAATTTACATGTTATGAATATCCAACCTTTTCATAACCTGCTAATTGTACTTGAAACTGACATTTGCAATAAGGATTTTAATTTAGCTCTGCTGCTCTAAACACAGAGAGCTCCACTTTGTAAAAGGCCTGGATATGATCTTATACTTCAGCAGTGTAAGTTCAACTTACAGCCAGGATTGGAAGTTCCCTTAAACTTTGCTTAACTTTCAACAGCACTTGGAGCACCAAGATAAATACCATTACCCACCTGCTAAAGTTAGGCACATGTCTCTCAGCCCTCAGGTCTAGAACTGGAAAGCAGTTCTGAAAACACTCGCAGGTTATTTAGAGTTTCTTCATGCCATGAGAAGACAACCACGTGGCTTGAGAGTAAGGTCAGGTTGGAGTAGGCTACAAGCTGTGCACAGCAAGGCCAATCCCCAAGGAAATTCAGGCTTCCTTGTGCCAGGCTACTGCCCGAGCTGTGTTCATGCACCAGGGAGATTCCCAATGCTCCCAGTCAGCTGCTGCCTAGCCCTGGAGGCAGAAGGATTCCCTAGCTCCTTGTCCATCTCCAAAAGCCCTCCATGGTTTGTTTGTGCAGCTGGCTGTGCACACGAGCCCTGAGAGCTGTGCTGGAGGTGGAGGATGCTCTGCAGGTCTGCTCTCCTCAGCCAGACCCTGCCAGCACAGGCCTGTGGGATCACACTGAAACAGCAGAGAGGAATGTACCAGCTGAGGCAGCAGTGACAGCAGATACCAGGGCTCAGCCCCTTCCTGTGAGGGGTGTTTGCACCCAGGTCTCTCGTGCCCTGTCCAGTCAGAGGAGCTGTGCAGGGAGAGGCATCTCAGCCTAAAGCAGGCTCTGCTTGGACTACCTGGGTCCACCCTGGAAGAAAACTGGCTCAAATACACTGGAAAGAACTAATCAATTAATTAACAGGGTGTCATCCAAAAGAGAAGTGCTCTGTGCCACTGCCTGAGGTGTGCTCATGCCTCCCCAGGGGATGGCAGTGAGGGGCAGGAGCACAGACTGCTTTCTGCTCAGGAAACCATCCTCTCACATTTTAGTATAAGCACATCTCATCCGTAAGGAGCGAGCAGGAGAAAATCAGCCACTGCAGTCTCCCCTCCCACCAAAGGGTTGGGACACAACCAAAAGAGACCTTTTAGCTCATCAGCCTTTAAAAAGAGGCAGGGAGAATTCAACACAGGCACTGCAGGCAGCTCAGCCAAACCCAGAGTGAATAACCACAACTCACATCAACTTCCAGCATGGCAGCCACAGGAAAATAATCACTAGCATCTCTAAAAGATAGCTGAAAGAGTCTTTTCACCCTGCAAGCAGGCTGCTCTCATCATTCCTCATTCTTTAAAAGTCAGTCAAATTCCTCCAGTTATTCCTATTGCTCCCTTAGAAACTTGGGCAGATACAATTCCTGCTTTAAGATTCTGAAGTCCCCAGATCTCAGTGGCAACAGGGAAGATTTAAAATGCTTCCTGTATTTCTGACATTTCTTGAGCCATAGAACCTTATACTAAACATCACTTCAAGAAGTTCAACATCACTTCAAGAAGTTCAAATAGGATATAATAATAATAATAATAATAACAATAATAATAATAATAATAATAACAATAATAATAATAATAGATGTTTAATTATAGGATAAATATTGAAATCACTTAAATCTACATAGCATTTGATTGCTTTTAATCTAGATGATAGAAAGGATTAGTTGTAATGTCAAACAATACTTCTAGTCCTTATATCAATCAGTAGGAAACTTTTTTTTTATTGAATCTTTCCACTACTTCATTTCACTCAGAATTGAAATCAAAAGAAACTGTGGCAAGATACTATCCTGGATTAACCATTGTAGCTTGAACATCAGGAGTAGCACAGAAAAACATCGTGGCATTAGGTTTGCTTCAGCTCTGGTATGGAAGCTTAAATTAGTCTTTTGTCCTGCCCTAGTCTGGCTACTCTTCAGCACTGCACATCTTCTATTTCACATGCTGGTTTATCCAGCCAGCCAGAACCCCAGCTCCATCACAGCTGACAGTTATTGACAGGGAGGATGATCAGAGCCATCACTCTGCTGAGGAGCTGCAGCACCAAGAACATGTTTCATGTGAAAATACCAAAGGGCTTAAAAGCATTATCTTATTAGCAGCATGCAGTGAAACTGATGAACCCTTATCACAGTCAGCAGGATGATGAATACCCAAACCAACTGAAACGGAAAGGAGATACACAACCAGGGTAAAAAAGAAACTTTTCTAATAGAAAGTCTTACAAAATGAAGCCCCATGCATTAGGATATGCATAAGGCTATCTTCTGTCAGTGTTCAGGCTGTGGGGCAAATTAAAGGAAGGAAATGCTTGTTTGGAGCTGGCAAGGTACCCTTTCCCTGGTCTGTTTTCATAAGGATGTGAACTGCTCCCTCCAATTTTCATGGAGTCACCTACAGCAAAAGCACCAGACTGAGTTGAACAAGTCTGCCAACACTGGTATATAACAGGCTGGGGGCTACGAATCATCCCCTTTTTTGGGGAACAACACTGCTCAACTTTACCTTGGCCAGGGTTCTCTCACTTGGCCAAAAGGAAAAACCACTACTACCATTAGCCCTCATGGTAAACCTCCCTTGAGGCATTATCTCCATCACGAGAGTGCTAAAAACACCATTTTGAGAGTGATAAACCCTGCACTGGAACCCAAAGGTCTGCCTTCTCTCTACACTGATGTGCTCTAGCTTGACTGCCCAAAGCCCAAGGTCCTTCTGCAGGCACCTGTGCCTGGATCCTGTGCATCATGCCAAGGGGCTTAGGGTGGGTGGTGGTGGGAAGAAGTGCTTGTTTTTAAGGAGGAGGAGGCTGCAGAGCATGCAAGTGTCAGGGTGTTGCTGGAAGCACGTGGAGAGCAGTGGGGACCCCAGATCAGGGCGTTCAGAGGGCCTGGATGAACACGAAGGACCATCTCTGCTGCCTCTGTGCACAGAACTGCCATGGACACACACAGAGCACTTCTCAGCTGACTGAGCAGGAGACTTGAGCCTTGTGTGTTTCCAGGCAGCCCAGAAAGCTTTGCCAGGCCCTCAGTCTGCTCTGAAATGTCTCAGTTATATATATTTTCTTTACTGCCACTTCTTTCTGACACAGGAGCTCCAATAAAGGGAAAAACCCACTGGAAGTTCATGAGAGCTGACATTGTGTGCTGGGATGGATCTGTTGGCACTGCTGTGGTTCTATTATGCAAATACACATCAGTGGACTTTGTACAACATAAATTATGTAAATGCCCATTTAGAGACTCTTCAAAATGCAGATTACTCGCCTGATGTTTGGAGACAATAATTAAGATCTCTGATGCGAACCTGTACTTGGGATTGCTGTGCAAGTCGGGCCAGCCTGTGGATGTCTAGGCCTAGCAAACCTCATTCCACATGCAGATTCCATCTTGGTAAGAAGAAATTTGCACTCAAAGTTGACTGCATCATAATCTACTTAAGCCATATATCACTGACACCACAGGTTATAAGAGATCCTTGAATTTACAACTGCAGAAGAGCTCCTAAGATCCCATCTGGAATTCAGGCATACACTTGTTCATTTAGGATTACCAAGGGTTTTCCTTTTGAATTAAGAATTTGACTTTTACTTGACACACACCAAACACCCACACATCTGCATGATGGCAGGTGCCTCCCCCTTCTGTGGGGACAAGGGTCTGAGTGCTGGTTCTCCGCCCCTGCAATCTGCTCCTGGCCCTGCTGAGACCTGAGCCAAAGCCAGCACAAACTGGACTTTGGGCTGGACCAAGAGCTCAGGCCACCAGTCTGACACAGCAGGTAGAGGTCTGCTCCTCAGGGCTCCCATTCTGGGACCAGCTCAGGCAGTGGTGTGGTTTAACCCCAGCTGAGTACCACACAGCTGCTAGCTCTGTCCCCTGTCTCTATCTCTGAGGGCAGGAGAATCAGAAAAAACCCCAAAAACTAAACCTAACAATAATTGTAATGAAAAGGAGAGAGGAATAAAACCCAAGAGAAGTCAGTGATGCACTGCACATCTGCTCACCACCTGCTGGCCAGTGCCCGGCCTGTCCCCAGGCAGGGACCAGTGCCTCCTGGCCAGCTCCTCCCAGTTTATACACTGCACGTGGAATGGAATCTCCCTTTGGACGGCTCAGGTCAGGTGTCCTGGTCATGCTCCCTCCCTCCCCCTCTGCACTTCCTCGCTGGCAGAGCATGGGAAACAGAAATCCTTGACTCAGGGTAAGCTCTGCTTAAAAACAATCAAAACATCAGTGTCTTATCAACATTATTCTCATCCTGAATTCAAAACACAGCAGTGTACTAAGATGAAAATTAACCCTCTCCCATCTAAACACTGGACAAGCAGTTAGATTTTTTTTCCCCCAGAGAACACTAATCATCTTGGATTGGTCTCAGCAGGCCCATTCCTGTCATCTGACATCTTACAAAAATCTAGGCCAAGTAATAGATCCTTTGCTGGAAAAGAAAACATCACAGACTGTCTACCTGGGTAAAGAATTTGGAGCAACTAGGTTTTCAGGAATAGCAAACTGAGCATCTGCTGGACTTCATTAAATTCGTATTTAACTTGAGTTGAGATCAGTGAAATTAACCTTTATACTTCAACTGTGCTCTCCCTGCTTGAAGCAGCTGAATCAAAGTAGCTCACCTAGGGCATCTTTCTGCTTTATAACTTCAAAGAACATTTATTCAGAGATTGCATGTGAGCATCACATAACTGGAGCCAGATGATGGAGAAAGCACTGCAAACTGAGGTAGCCAGGAAAAATACCTAATTTACAGACAGATTAGAGATCTGAAACAAAGGTTCATAAAGAGTGGTGTTCTGCAGAGCACAGGTAACAATTTCCCAGACAGGCAGAGGCAGTGCAAGGTGACTGGAGGAGTCTTTCTAACCACTGCTGCTGAGTAGTGTTCCCTGAGCCATGAACTATAAAAAGAAGAGGAGCTCAGAAGATGATTTACAACCATTCAGTTTTCTTCACTGGCCTGTGTAGGCTCTTCAGGACATGGCCAGTAATTTCTGTGCACCTACAGTAGCCAAGGTTGTGATCTCGACTGGGGCATGCATGCACCACTGTCAAATCAGAAATGGGGAGATATAAACCATGGTAATTAAAGGGCAGCAAAGAACAACAGTAAACATTTTAAATTTCAATTAAACCCCAACATTTACTGGTATCCGGATTAGTTACCTAATTACCAGCCATCTATAAGGTTGCAATCAAACCCTAAACTGGAAACACCACAGATTTACAGCCCTCTAGTTACAAATTTACACTAGAACCATTCAAAATAATCAGAAGAGATAGAACTAATCATTTCACTGAATCTTCTCCAACTGAGATCATGTGTATCCACAACTGGGATATGCACTGAGACATCCCTCTATCACTGACCTCAAGGCACACTCAAGCACTACAGGCTCCTGACATCTCCAAAGCTGAAAGTAACTCATGGCTGTTGTAACAGGAAACAGAAATATTCCTGTGATGTGTCACCTGGCCATAAGAACCCCTCAGTTCCACCATGGCTAGTCCAAAAAGTGGGAGATATTGTGAGATGAGACCTTGCAACACTCAAAGCATTTATTTCTAGCTACAGAGCAAGAGAAGGCAGGAAAAGATATGTTCTTGTATCTGTTTCTCTGCAACAAATTGTTGCACCTCACTGAATATCAAAAGGCAGTTTAGTTCTGCCACTGACAGTAAATGGAAAAAATTGCTGTGGAGTGACAGTGGTCACGCAACTCTGTGCAACTTTAATGGAACTAATAACATAGTTTCCATAGTTTCCTTCTAAAATACTAAGCCTTGTTTATGCAAGGATTACTGTAGTATCATCCTTAGGAGCAAAAAAATTCCTTGTAAAGGGACTGATGCACAATCTCGTCTCCCTCCCACTCTTCCATCTTTTCCAGTTTTCCAAACCGTTTCCAGTTTCCATTTAAAAATTAGAAGCAAATTGCTTGACTTGTGAGTTACAATCCTTACGCCAACGTGCTTTTGAAACTGGACTGGGAGAAAAGCCTGAAGTTTGCTCTGGACTTTACTCTCACTATCCAGGTACACAGTGATGCTTTTTGGTAACAGGTTTTACTTAAAACTGACATCTGTCAGAGAGAAATAATTTTACCAAACTGTCTCCAATTAGAGTGGCAGAGCATGGGCAGGCAGAGAAGAAGTGGCCCCACACAGCTAAATCAGGGGTCCTCCTGTTCAGACAGACAGGAAGAGGAGAGGCAGAGGACGGTGGGATGGGGCACATGGTGACAAACAGGAAGGCAAAACCTCAAATTGCACTGAAAGTGGCATGGATGAGAAGTGCCACAGGAACGACTCATCACCAGTGAAAGGGAGACCAGGAGAAATGTGATAAATGGTTCAGGGTGACAGAGGACACTACAAAAACTGAGGTATTAAATGCCTTCTCTGCCCTGGCTTCGCTATCAATGGGATTGCTCAGGTTCCTGTGGCTCAGTCTGGGGAGTGAAGATTCCCAGGGCAGAGGAAAATCAAATGAGGGACTGTGTGCTGGCAGTGGGATGAGGACCAGCATTAGGGCTGTGCAGGCAGCTGCCTATGGGATGCTGCGAAAACCCTCTCAATGAAGGTTTTAAAACCCAGACGAGGCACACAGGGATGGGTTTGCCAGAGCTGACTCTGGCCTGGGACACTAACCCAATCCTGGAGAAGTTTCTTTATCACTGTTCTCAATCTTCTGATCATCCGTTCATTTTGATGGATCTACTCCATGTAAAAAGCAAATGAAAACAAAGTATTCAATCAGTTGGTGACTAAATTTGTAACTATCTATAAAAACCAAGGGTGAACATCTTGTAAAAAGAATATACACTGGCAGCTATTGCTGATGAAGTGCTATCGATAGGCATTAGAGCTGCAAATGGCAAGGTGTTGGCAAAGTGAGAGGAATTGCTGCAGAAAGTAAAAAGCCAATCTGTATGATGAACAGAGTGTACATAAAGTACAGCAAATTACCAGACACACAGCCATGAGAGTACAGAGGCATGGGAGCTGATTAAGAAGTCCTTGTGAAGAAATCTTGAAGGCTGGCCAGTTCCCCCTAATTCCCTGGCAGGCGCTGCAGCCGCTCAGCCAGTGAAAAGAGCACTGTCTGTGATGTGAGCACACGCAGTCGTGGATTACAGGGAGATGATGGATGTGCCATCCCACGGCAAATGGCTGCTTGGAACTGCCACCCCCCTTCAGAACAATCCTGCTTTTCAAAGCCTCAGCACTGCTGGCCAAACGCCAAAGAGGGAGGCTGGAAAGGCGCAGCTCCCGGATTCCTGCGCGAGGAACGCGCCGGGCGCGTGGCGGGATGTGCCGGGCGTCATCGGCACCTCGGCTCGGGGACACTGGGAGACTCTGCCTGCTGAGCACCTCACCCTGCACATTTGCAACCTCAGAGGGAGGGGATGGCCACAAGGCCTCAGGAGCCCAACAGCTGCTGATTTTCTTTAAACACAGGAGCCTGATTTTTATTTATTTTTTCACTTCCTGGGTTTTCTCAAGACATTTTTCTTTGTATTTCCTTCTAATTAAATACAGTGGAGCCTTCGTCTTTAACCTGCTAACTAGAGAAAAAAAATAAATGACTTTCTGGTCATTTCAAGAGCCATAGAATTGTTGAGACTGGAGATGACCTTTAACGCCACAAAATCCAACCTCTAACCCAGCACTGCCAAGTAAAACCCTAAACCCCATCCCTAAGCACTGGGGCACGAGCTTGGACTAGATGACCTTTAACAAAGGTCCCTTCCAACCCAAGCTATTCTGTGATTTTATGAAAATACAAATTATTTGAGTACTGTTAATAATGACTTGTGCCAAGGCAAAATTAACTGGACTGAATTGGATGTAAGTGAAAGATGAGCTTGGCTTAGAGTCACAAAAGGACCGATTAAACTCAGGGTTTGGATTGGAAGACTATTCTCTGCTTTACCAGCTCTCCATGAAAACTTCAAAGCAGCAAAATCACAAACACAACTAGAAGTCTGATTTACCTGTCCATTTGAAAATTTTCAGTGCTTTAATTCTTCCTTTTTCTGAGACAGTCTGCTTTAAATGAAAGCTGAGTAGGCAGAGGTAGCCTGGTACAAAATTCATTCCTGTCTTTTTGCTTACCTATTGAAAAGGAAAGACTCCACCCAGATTACAAGTATAACTGCTTTAATTGGGGATTCTGGGTGCAGCAGCCATGGAAATAATAAAGCACACAGGAGGTTATGATTGCTGAACTTTCATCAACTTACTTCATCACTCTACAGCCAAAAATAATCAGAAATAAGCAATTGCAAACATCAGCCAAATGCTATTCCAAGGGCACGTCTAAATAATTTGTCTTGTTTTCAGAGCAGCTGAGCATCTGTAACTCCCATTAAAATCAACACCTTGAAATCCATCTCGAGGAAAATCCCTCTGCAGTGCTGTGGCAGGGCCAGGGAGCACAGCTGAGCAGTTTTCACTGCCCTGCATCACCAAACCAAAGCAGCAGCTGCTCCATGCCCAGAAACACTTCCAGGTGCGTTCCCCTGCCTCTCCTAACAGGGCACACACAGCAACAAACCAACACCACTTGTTTCAGCCAGCTCAGTACCTGGGACAGCTTTCCCTGGAGAGCCTGTCCTGCCCTCAGCACAGCCCATCCCACACACAGGATGAGGCACAGGTCAGTGTCAGCACTCGGGGACAGAAGGGAATGGCAATGGTTTTGCTGTTCCCGTGTGGAGGGGAGGAAGAAGGGCATTGTGCAAGAGCGTGTGGGGATGGCATTGGGATGGCAGGGAAGGTACAGCTGTTCTCTGACCTGTGCTTTTGTCTAAACCAGCATGGCATGCACGGTTGCATTTTTCTTTTAAAAATTGCATCTTGCACATGCAGCTGAGGGACTCTTTCGCTTCTTTACATCCTCCTACAGGTAAATCTGTGTCACCCCAATGATGCATTAAGTTTCAGCTTTCTTGTTTTTCAGATTCTGCACTGCCCAGGCATGTAGTTCTGAGCCTCACATTCAGTGTCACTCAGCTCTTCACAGAGCAACCTACTAAAGACCAAGGACAATTTTCAGGCCTAAAAGCACAAACAAGGGTGGCTGAAGGGAGGAACAAGAAGGATGGGACCTCACAACCTGAAGCTGGAATTGGACAATTAAAGCCCAATATGCAAATGGACCAAAACTTATAAAAGTGTGAGACCTCATGACCTGTCAGCCATTTTGTGACCATTTTGGGTCCACCTCGGGTGTAGCCCTGGTCAGGCCCTGTCCTGCCCAAGGTGAATCCTGGAGGCCTTTTAATAAATCCCTACTTTATTCTCCAGCTCTGCCCAGTCTCTGTTCCAGCTCAGCCTTCCCAAGGCATCACCAAGCCAATCTGCCAGCCTGCTGCTCAGCACTGTGTGTACCAGGAGAGTGGGGTTTGTTCTTACAGGGCTCTGAGTGACAGAGGTGAAAACATTTACAGGTATAAAATACTTTTGACTCAGGTGTTATTGGGCCTTTATGTAGCCTTTAAAACCACTAAATTAAACCCGTTTTTTTCAATAGCTCTGAAGCTGTGCTGCAAGTGTATTACGTGACTTCTGAAGAAACTGCCTGTAAAATGTGACAGAAAATGAATGCAACTAAACCCAAACAAATGCCTGCCTCATTCCCAGAAACACCATATCTTTGACATCCTGGAATTCTTCAGTGGTTAAAGTCATACTTCAGTTGAATTTCCACTGTTTCGGTAAAATTTATGATGCAACAGCCAAGTAATTTATTTTCTTGTTTGTTATGAGATTTCTAAATTCTGCTTTACTACAGATGTCAGCCACTATACTATATTCTATCATTTGCCAGTGAAAGCTTTTCTTTAGAGTTAAGACGCTCAGATGAATCACGTTTTCTTTGCATCTTTTTAAAATGAAAGGTTTCCTTGTCTCTGTAATTCCCACTCCCCATCCTCCAGTTTCTGTTGCTCTCACTGTACACAGACAGACTGAGATATTTATTCCCTTACTTAACAATGAATAGTACAACATATCAGTGGAAGCCTTTCTGAAATCAATGAGACTTTTTATGGAGTGTGGTACTACTCATTGTGAGCAGGAGTGTTTCAGTTTGGCCTGAAGAAATATCCAAGATGACATAAGCTGGAATGAATAGAGTTACTCAGCACTACAATACACGTGCTAAAGAGACCTGGGCAGATGGAAAACCATTTCAGCAGCTGCCAAGTGTTCTGACCCCCTACAGCAGGTAACAAGAGACCCTGGCAGTTCTTAAATCAAAGCATGACTGTCTTGACAGTAATTTCAGAATAATCAATGGAAGAAGTAACTTTTTATATTCCTAAATAGTCTTTAGTTTGAGTCTTAACAGATATTACAAACAGCCAAAATGGCAGCACTCCTGGGAAGTATCATTCCTGTTTTTCAGATGAAGTAACAGACATGGGGTGGCTAAAATGATGCAGGTGGTGATCACAGCAGAAACCTGCAATGGCCTTCAGAGTCAGCACTCTCCTTCCATCCTTCAGTCCAGAAACTGGTGCAGCCAAATGTCATTTCATTCCAAATGTGGCCAGTTACTGAAAGGTAATTTACTGTATGCCTGAATCAAAATCAAACTGTAGGTGATGGATGATATGTTGGTGTTCAAGCCTGTAGCTCACATGTAGCTCGTGGTTCTTAGCCCACAGTATCTGATAGGGACTGGATTGTCTTTGTTCTGTTTGTACATCTGATCTAACACCAGGGCTCCAGGAATATTTGGATCTTTCATTTACTGTAATTAGCTAGGGTGTACCATAACTGAATGCCTGTCCTTGCTAAAAACAGGATGGGCATTAAAAAACAAAAAAAAATGGAATGAAAAATAAACAGTAATAATCAGATGTGATGACAGAAGTACACAACAGCTGCTGCTCTTGTGAGGTGCAGTGAAGTCCAAGCTGGAAGTATTAAAGCAGAGTTAGAGTGGAGAAAGCTGTCAGCAAACAGACATGAAACAGAGCAAGATGAAATAGCCTTCCCCAAATCATGCAGTCTATGAGAAGTTTCACATGTGATGTGACACAGGTTATAACATGTGATAGTGAAGGTCTAATAAGTTCAGCATTTCTGTGTGTGGGTGTGTGATTTGGGGTTTTTTAATTCTTCCTACAGTGGAAATGAACGGTGCCAGGTTTCTGAAACACAATCTGATAGACTTTCTACAAACATCTATTTAATTCAGACATTCTCAGCACCTGTGAAAAGTTACAAAACCATCCAATCTGCCTCTAAAAAATAAAGGTATCCAATGGTAACATATGCCTCAGCATCTGGAGATCACCATGCAGCACACACATCAAACCTCGCCTGCACAGGCTGAGACAGGCAGGAGTTTGCTTTTTGTCCCACCTGCTACACTGTTAGATTGTTATCCTTGAAACACACAATGATTATGTAAAGAGGACTTCATGCTTGACCAAGTATACAACGCAATTAACATTTTAAAGCCAGTTTGTACATGTCTAATCTTCCTGCTGTCTTCATCTTTGTCCCTGTTCCTGTAGTGACCAATACTTATTTACTTGTGGCTCAGTTTGAGACACTCACCCCAAGCTTCTGGAAGGAAATGAAGATTCTCTCCTCTGGTATCTCTAAACAATTTGCTGTTTCCTCTGATGTTTCCGGCTTTCTGCACATCCTGATTGCTCCTCCTAGTCAAAATGCTGTTCCTCCTGTTTGCTCCAAACGTTTTTGGGTTCCCTGTGTGCTGAAGGGAACAGCACAATTTCTCTGACAGGGCAGGCACAACCTGACACTGTCAACAATAAAACCTGTGTAGAAACAGAGCTCAGCCTTTTTCTGGGGCTGGGAATCTGTGCAGGGAGCTCTGCTGGAGGGCACTGTCCTGGCACAAAGGGACCTTCCTGGACTGCTGGCATGGAAAACCTTTACACCTGCCTTGCATCCAGAACAGGAGAGAACACTGATCAATACACAAAAATATTGAGTATCAGCTGTTCTGAAAGACAAAAAATGGTTATGCTTTACAGGGAAGCTGTGCAAGCCCAAATTCTCATTCATATCCCCTCTCTGGAAGTGAATGGAATGGCCTTCCCCATATCCACTCACTACAGGAGGGCCTTCCATCCTGCACAGCCACAGGCTCTTTCTGGCAGTCATCAGCCACTGGAAGTGAAAGAATTCATTTGTAAACGTAGAAATGCAGCATTAGGAATGTGCAGTAGCACGCAGAGCAGTCATTTCAATTTTACTTGTTTATGTACCTCTTGTAAAAATAATCACTTATGGTCATTATAAACCCTCTCTAATGTAAATCAAATGAACAAACCAGTACATTACTGCTGTCTGCTCTGCTCAGGTTTATTTGGCAGCTGCGTTTGTCAGCACTGTCAGAGCCCAGGTAATCAGTCACCCACAAACGAGGTGGAGGTGAAGAAGAGGAGTGCCACACTGAGGGTGAGAGTGGAGAGAGAGGGGCTGCTCATCCCTCTGTGTTCAGGAGGAAGAGTGGGGCTGTTCCTATGATGCCTTAGGATTTTAGCTTTTATATTTTTCATATATTTGCAATCCTGCAGTTCAGTAGTGTGTAACTCTCAAGCTCCACAGCCTGTCAGCTGCAGTTCTTCTGTTTCATTCAGACAGAACAATTCCTCTCCAGGCCTGGGACTCAAGGACACCTCACTGCCTCAGGCCCTGAAAAGTGTAAACAAAAGTGAACTGGGGGGAGCAAACCAGGGGTAAATGACTTCATTACCTGAAGCTGTAATTGGAGATTAACCCCTGATATGCAAATAGACCAAACATATGTCTGTCTGAAAAACTCGTGACCATTGTCCATTTTTGGGTGTAGCCCCTTGGGGAGGCTTCATCTGCACTTCACGTACCTGAAGCCCCTTCATTAAATATATCCACTTTTATCCTTTTAGTTTTGTCTGGCCTCTGTTTCTAGTAAGCCCAAAATAGGCATCAGTTTCATGCTTCTTTGCACTCTGAAAGCAAAGGAACTGCAGAATTTAATGTGATATTCAATCCCATCCCTTGATAATCTTCTCCTTATCCCCTCCTAGGTGACTTCATTCAGTGACAAAGTGGCAAACCAAAGAGAGAGGAAAACGTGGGGAGCAATGTCTAAATCAAAAGAAAGGTCTGATGGAAAAAATCTTTCCCTAGAGACTTCTGGCATCTCAAAATATGAATTCCTTATTTTTACTGGAGAGCTGCCTGGAATAATCTGGGGAGAAATAAGGGCCTGTGACTTGCTCCAAATTAAAAACATTGTTGAGAGGAAAGCTGAGGGCACTTTTTGCTTGTACCCAGCAACTTTTCTATGCAGTCTGATAGGTATCACATTGTGTTATGCATGAGCACAAAAGAGAGCACAGAGGAGCCCACTCCTTTAACAGAACCTCAAAAATAAAAGAGATTTGAAAGGAGATTTTTTCCCCCTCTTTAAGAAGTCACTTATAAGCTCAAAAGAGTCCCTGTGGGGAAATAAACCTTCAGAATCCTCCAGTAAAAAGCTCCAATGCGTTTAATCCTTCTTGAAATGTAACCTAGGGTGCCAAGCAGGAAAAGAACAGGGACAGTGGGTAGGAGAAGTGCACATCCCAAAATACCCCTGACAACAACCTGGGCTGTGCCCCAGCATGGTGAGCTGTCCCCCCAACACACCTTGGGGGGCTTCAGTTTCCTTTGGGAATGTGCCACCTGGCAGAAAATCCTCAAACCAACCACATTTAGACCCTCTATTGCTAATTTATCTCTATCAGAAATACAATTTGCATCTTGGTCTGGCTCAGAAATGGACACATTTGTAAAGCAGACAGAGCACCTCTCACTTCTATGGCCTTTAAGGGAAGATGTTATGAAATCCTACAGTTCTCTGCATTCCCTGGGCAACATCCTGCACAGTGGTGTTACCTGCTCAGCACCCAGCTCAAAATGAGTACAGACAGGTATTTGCTCTCATAATTGCCATTTGATAGCAGGGATTATGTTCTGTCCTGAATCTGCCATCTCCCTCTAGAGTAAACCTGCCTGGATGACGAGCATTCACCAGAAATGAACTGAGCAGGAGTTTGACATCAGTGGTTTCCTCCCTGGTAGCTCACACATCCCTTTCCGTGCAATGGGATCCAATAACTCACATTGGCAGAGTGTCCCCAGAGCCCAGGGAGGGATGGGATGAGATCAGTGAGTGCACACAGAACACAACACACACATCTCAGCAGTGTCACCCTGCACAGCTCCACACGCCACGGGAGCACTGCCAGCCCAGGGGAACCATGCAGGGGCTGCAGCTGAGAGCCCCACTGCTGCCTTCCCTGCTTGCTGCCTCCCTGCTGGGATTTATCTGTAATTCCCCATGAAGGGCAGCACTCTGCTCTTTCTCTGACAAGTCTTTAGGCACAGAGGGGATGAGAAAAGAAGTCCTGTAAGCTGGAATAACATCATCTCTGGGTCATGTCACCTTCAGTGCTGTCTGGGAAGCACAGAAAAGCCAGACTGTGATAGACCTGCTTCCAAAGATGACACCTCTGGTAGAAGGAAGCTGCCACCCAGCATGGACACATCACCAACAGGGGCACAGAACAATGCAAAAGGACTGGAAAGCTGTCATACTGTCATAATCAAGACAGCCACTGCATTCAGAATGCTTCAATAAAACTTCAAAGGGTTTTAAGTATCAGCACCATGTTATCTAGAAGTCTTTCATACCTTTTCTATGTAGCAGTCCTATGGGCAGCTCCCCACAGCTCTGGCTCTTTCTCTCCTCTCTTCTGCAATTCTGGTTTACTGCTTCCTGTCCTTAGCATAGCTGTCTAACCCTGTCTGTCCCCTGTACAGTAGCTTACCTTGTCTGTCCCTCACACGTCCTCCTGTCCCTTCCCCCTCACGGCATGGCCAGGAGACTCCCAACTGATGGATTACCAACTAACTCCCTTTATCACAGCCAGCTGTGAGGGCAAGGCTGTTCCCACTCTTTGGTAATTAACACAGCTGCAATATATCAGAGGCAGGATTGCCTTTAGCACTATCTCTGTGTTCCCTCAGAAAGCTGCTCTCCCTAGAAACATTTCCCATACCCCAAACATTGCTCTAGAAAATCGGACTACAAAGCAAAGCAATTCCCCAAACAAACATCCCCAACCAGCACCTGCTAAGAAAATCAGCCTTGCAAATCACCAGGGCTATTTCAAACCAAATGTCAAACATTTCAATTTGGGGGAACACTCCTCTCCAGGCCTGCTCAGGAGTGTGGTGACTGCTGTGACCCAGGAAGTCCTGCTTTGCTAAATGATACCACAGCAGCAGTGCAATAAAGCCCAAAGTCTCCCAACAATGTGGTGAACATTCCAAATGAGGCTACAGGAGATGTGCTGTGTATCACTAGGCCCTGGCAGCACCCACAGGTCATTCTTATGGTTGTGGGGCCAGGACAAGTAGGGCACAGCCTTTGGCTCAGCCAGGGGCAGCTCCAGTCACCATGTAGCAAATCTGTTCTCTCCTGGATCCCACTTCCAGCACTGCAAAGCATTTATCTTCTTCACAAGGTTGGGGAGGGAATAAAATCACTGTGTAAGTGTCGGTGCTGCAGTGACAAGTCAACCCAGTTCTTTGAGTATGTCCTACATCCTTCTGCACAGGAAACAGATTAATCCTGAGGGACTGACACTGAAAGGTTTCTAGAACTAATCTTTTTCCTCCTTAAAAAACAGAACAGAAAAAGCACAGCTGAGATTCTTCGTGTTTGGTGGTGACTGGTGAGGGTCTTACTGAACCTCCCCCTGAATTTTTCATGTTAGCATTTGATCAAAAGCTTACTTTTCTATACTAATGGGGGTAAATTCTTTTTTTTTTGCCAAAGATAATTCCATATGTAGGGAGGTGTGATTCTTCAATGCTTGTATCAAACTTGTAAGAGGAAAATCACATTTTCTAGCAATTTCAAAAGCCTCAGGGAAATTTGGGAAGTTTGATGCCTTAAAACTTCTGTGGTTTTTTTTTTTTTTAATAGTTAGCCCTGAAAGCAAAATATTGTTGGAGCATATTTGCTACATGTAAATAGACCTGCTAGCTGAGAAGTCTTAATTACTTTTCAACTGAAGGCAAACATTCAACAATACACCAAAAAATCTCATGATTTGATTCTTTGTTGTAAAAGACATCAAAGTGATGATGAACTTGAATGAATGAATGAAGGAATGAATGAATGAATGCAATGAAAAAACTCTTCCAGATTTTCTTTTTCAGAGATTTCCTAATTGTGGAAACAGGAAAATAAATCAAGGTTTGTGTCTGCACTAAAAATCAAAACCAGTTCCACTGCATATTTACACATATTGTGGGAAACATTTCTTTACTGAAGTTGTCCAAGAATTTGATTTTATCTAAGCCACTTTACTGAAGAAAGCATATTTTAATTAAAATTCCTACTGCATGGAACACCTCAAGTCAATATTTACACCCTATTAACATCAAAGAGATACACTTCAGTGCCTTGCTGAATAGGGACAGTCTGGTCATTTTGGGATATTTCTGCCACAAATCAGCTCCAGAGGACTCTCCTGACAGCTCATCCCAGTGCGGCAGAGCCATTCAGTGACATCAGCAGAGACATCAGCTCTTATGTCTGAAGTCTCAGAAAGCTACTCTAAATGAAATAGAAGAATTAATTAAAAAAAAATGGGGATGCACAAAGAAAGTTTGAATTCCATGGAAAGTGCAAAACAACTGATAATAAAATATTGCAGTTGCAACTATTTGCATGGACAAAATTAACTTCTGCACAGAAACAAAAAGCATTTCCCTCTACTCCCTACAAATGTTAGTGCCTGTGTTGTATGAGGAAAGAAGAAGAATTGGACAGTTTTAGTGTGAATCACCTCTTATTTGTTTTAAGCCAGCTTTACTGGCTTCAGGGAAAAGACTCTTGCCACTGAGCTTTGAATCAAAGATTTCAGGATTTTCTTGGGTGTGAGTATTCAATTCCTAGGACCTTTGCATGCTTTCTTTTCAGAAAGCCAACTCTTCTCTCCCTTGTCACTGAGGAGGTGGCTGTTCTCTGCCACTCTGTTTGTCATAGCTGTGTGCCCACGATGGGCTGGACATCACTGTGGGGACACCAGAACCTCTGGGCAGCACAGCACGTCTCCAAGGGGTTTAACAGCACCCCTGAGTGTGCCTGATGCTTTCACACGTGTTCCTGCCCAGGACGCACAGGGTGTCCTTAGAGGCACCAGCTCTGTGGCCAGCAGGGCCAGGATTGTGCCCATCCATTTCTGAAGCCTGGCATGCCAGGAGTGTCTCTGACACATCCCTCCCCCCTCAGTGTTGCTCTCCAGTGCCCTGGAAAGCAGTGGTTCAGAGTTCAGACACAAATCTGCCACAGGAGCAGCAGCTGACCCAACAAGCTGCCTGGGGAAGCAGTGCCCTTTTGCAAGGCCCTGCTGGCAGTTTCTGAGGTGGAGAAACCATCCAGCTCCAACAAGGCAACTGCTGTTTGCTCTTACCATCACTAATACACAGAAATGCAACTTTGGTTGAAGAATCTGCTGAAAACATTCAGCAGAATTTTCATAACTGTCTGCTTGAACTCAGCATGTGCCCTTTTCCTCCCAGCAGCACTGCAATGTGAAGTAATGGTCTGTGACTGCAGAAGCTCTCAGGTAAGCCAGAGCTCTCAAGTTCACAGCAACATCCTCCAAAGGTCAGTTTTGTATATGTTTTGCTCCAACAAAACATTTGGAAGAACAGTTTAGGAGATTAATCAATTTTTTCATGATATGGGAATTTTCACAGCGTGTATTTTCCCGTCATTTAGCCTCACAAAGATGACAGTGCTCTGATAAACAGACTGACTTGGTGTAATTCATCAGGAATTTCAACAAACACTCTCTCAAACTTCTAATTCCTTTCTCTTAAACCCCGTACTATGGAAATCCAAGGGCAGATTTTGCTTCGCCGAGCTCTTATAAAGTGTCTCTGTACAACATTTATATACAAATCCTAAACCAGACCAAAGTATGTGATTTTAATGGTCTGAGGTCATATTTCTGTAGGTGCACGGCTCACAGTTTACACGACCTGCTGGCTGCCTTGTTTATCGAAATACGTGATGGTGGCTAATTTTGTTTTATATGTCTGGGCTGGCCTGGGGTGAAGGTCAGCTGGAGGAGACAGCCTGGGGCCGGTGGTGATCACTGAGGGAGGGAGGGACAGACAGACAGACAGACGGAAGACAGGAGCCTGGGGACACATAGCCGTGGGAACAGGGCAGAGGAGAAGCTGGACAGAGCACAAATGTGCACATGGGTGAAGGCTCAGGAAGCCCAAAGCCCAGCCAAGGAGAGATGTGCTTCCCAAACTCATCTCCTGCAGCAGGAACCACGGCAGAGAGAATTCCATCCAGCCAAGAAACAAGCGGTGGAGGCAGAAGGAAGAACTGAGAAAGCAAACCCTGGGAAAGCACGTGGGGCAGCACAGGGGTGAGAGGAGAAGGCCCAGAAGGCAAACGGAGGGGACAGAAGTGGAGGGAGGCAAAAAGAAAAAGGGCGACAAGAGCGCCGCCAACAATGGCGCGACTGTTGCCAGAGAAGGGTCACTGTGACAGAAACACTTCAGCCTTTTGATCCAGACAGAGCATTCGGAGTGGCCTTGTGCAGCCAGGGCTGGGCACGGGCCAGGGCAGACACACAGGGCCTGGTGTGACCCTGCCCCACGCCCGGCCTGGGAACGGCGGCTCTGGGACAGGCCCAGCCCGCTGCCGGCACAGCCCCTCCGCACCCCACAAACACCGGGCTCTGAAACGCCCCGCGGGTGGATTCCCCTGCGTGACTCTGGCACTGCTGCAGGAAGCCTGCCATGGAGCTCTTGGGTACTCCTGAAAACCCTGCCTGCAGCTAGAACTTCCTTTGAAAATTTGCCCCAAACACAGATTTGCACGGCTGCGGTCTGGCCTTGAGGTCGGGAAGTGCTGACAATTCCGCCCAGGACAGCACTGGGAGACCAGCTTAGCTTCAGTCTATCAAGGCAGGCTGGCTTAGTTCTGCTAAGAACCTTCTGAGCCAGGATTTAAAAAAAAAATAAAAAAAAATTACCTCCAGTTCCCTGCATGACATATGTAGAGGTGCTTTGTACCAAAAACTTTTTCAGAGCAATTCTGGAAGGACAACCCAGTGCAAAGGTACACCACATGCTGGTGCTGTCATTTCCCAGACTACCCTGTTCCACTTCAGCTCAAAATAAGAGAAGATAAGAAATTTGAGGAAAAACTATACCCTTTTGCATTTCTCTGCTGAGAAGCAAGGAAAGGAGTTTTGTTTGTTTCCTATAAAAGAATTTCAGCAAGATCCATTCAAGCCTGTCTTTTAGACCCCACAGAATGCATTCCACATTCTGGATTACATACCCAGTACTGCAGAATTTTTGCACCCAAGTACACGAGTACAGGTACACATGCACAAAGAAAATAACGTTCATTTTCAACATTCCTAAAAAAGAGAAGACTTGTACTCAGCAAGTGGATACTCTGGGTTTGCCATTTAATATCTGTAAAGATTTCCTGCAGAATCCCTTTTTTCTTTCCAAAAATCCTCATGCAAAGCACATTCGAGCCACCCATTTAAAGAGAAACTGTCTACTTGAGATAAGCTGCTCCCTACACGTTTCTGCATTTATCAAATATGACTTAACTGAGAAAACAAAATGAAAATCTATTAGCTGCAATTCAGAGCTGTGACTGCAGTGTAATGGCTTCATTATGAGCGGGATGATAAACATTCCCAACTGCAGGCTCTGTTTCAGCAGCAGCTACCCAACAGGAGCTACACTTGAGCTCAGTGACACAGCACACAATGCCCAGCCCTACTGCAGGGCAAGGAGCTCAGGCTGAAATTCTCAGGAGGTGCATTCCATCCCTGCCCTGAAAGATTCCTCTGTAGCCTTCAAAAAATGACCCATTTTCTGTGTCTCTCCATTCCCAGCCTGCATCTGGGAGAACAAATGCAGAGGAGGACTATGAGGCCCTGTTTTATTACAGCAACTGGGCACCAAAACATCTTCAGAGTGTTAAGGATTTATGCCTATTATAACAGCAACCCTCTTTTTCTAAGAATCCATTTAGCCCCCCATAAGGGGTCTGAGGAGATATTGCCATGGTTTGGGGACACGGAGCTGTGTGCTGGGGACTCTGGAGAGCTGGGCTTTGTTAGACTCTGACATGGGCCTGTGCAGAGAGCAGCAAAAGCCACCCCCTGGCCCCGTGGCACACACGGATCAGGGCCAGAGCCTGCTCTTTGTGAGGAATAAACTCCCCACCCCACAGCAGCAGCTGCAGCCATTCCCTGTTTGGAGAATCTCTTCAGTGCGAGGTGCAAAAACACACGTAGAGTTCGGCTGCCTCCATGCACTCCCTTTGTGCTCAGCTTGAATTAATTGCTTAAAAATCCAAATATGAAGTACTCACATATTTGCCTATAAATTAGAAGCTTTCACAGCAAACATGGGCAAGTTATTTACTACCCACATAGAGCTCAAAGCAACCTTTAATAGTAGTAGCCACAAGGCCAAGTCCTGAGCTAAAAAAGCATCAAGCTTATGAGCTTTACAAACACAGAGTTAAAAAGCCTGCTCCTAATCTGAAGAACAAATAGGGGATTTATTCAGAGAACGCCAGAGGGACTGTGGTAATGCCAGCAGACTGCTGCAGCCAGCCTCGTGGAAGGTGAGCAAAGTTCAGACTTGGTACACTAAAGCTTTCAGTCTAAGTCAGGACAAAAAAAGGACATGAAAAAAGACAGGAGCTGCAGAAGGAACCTGAACCAGCAGGGTTAGAGCTGACCAGGGAATAGATGAGGCTGCTTTAGGTAAGCACAGCATAGAAGGAGGCCAAGCTTAGACCCAGCCTGCCCAAAAACACAGCGACAAATTAAGTAAAACCACATTCCCTCTCTGTAATGCTGTGGGTTTATGCTGTTTGTTAGCTGATACCCTGGTTTTGCCCCAGGGCTGTGTTCCCCTGGCACTGAACTCGTGCTCACAGTCAAGTTCCCATCTACACATGCAGACACACCCTTCCTTCCTTCCTTCCTTCCTTCCTTCCTTCCTTCCTTCCT
>VZDJ01000033.1:1686438-1861298 GCA_008694505.1 Cyanoderma ruficeps | reverse complement strand
GGAGGAGAGGAGAGGAGAGGAGAGGGGAGCCTCAGATTGAGATTGGTTAAATTGGGCTCAGTGAGGAGAATGAGATCCCAGTCTGATACTGGTCTGAACTGGGGAGGATGATCTGTGGGCTACCAGCACACAGCAGCACTTGTGTTTGCCCACGTGGGTGAGATTTCTGCTGCTTTTGTGGGAGCTCAGCTAAGGCCAACCAACTGCCTGGGAACTCCTGCCCATGCTGCTTCAGACCACCAGCACAGGACCCTGCAGTAATTACTTCTCTTTTAAAACTAAGTGTCCTGTGGAACAGCTGTGATGCTCTTTAGAGTAAATTTCTGCCTTTCCATAAGTGATTTAGAAGCCCTTTAAAAGTTCTTTGTATACACACTTACTAATTGGTTCCTGTAACTTTAAAATGCAAGTGTCCCAGCAGCTGCCTTGTCCCAACCTCTGTAGGCATGTGGTCATCTCGGTGATGCAGAGAATGCAGGAATACAGTATTCCAACTCATTGTCCAGTCAATAAAGTGAAAAATGCCATTCCTGTTTTAGCAGATGGCAGCAGAAACGCAATACGAGGAGCAAGAACACTAATATAGAAATCAATATCTATTACAGTTTAAATCACATTGCAGTCCTGAAATGATAATAGCAATCCTTTAAAAGCTAATGCTGATCCTGTTTGTATTAGAAATCGGTTCAATGTATTTCAGGTTTTAATTCTGTTACAAAAATAATTACCTTTTAACCTAGACCCCCCAGCCCCCTCCTCCTTCCCCAACCTCTGATCCCACAGAGGAAAAACAAACCAACCAGCAAAAAAAGCCCCCAAACACACAAACCTAATCACTTCCTTCCTTCCAGTCTATGACTGGGGAAGGGATTTTTATAACGGGAATTCCCACAGCAGGCAGGGCAGGGGCAGAGCAGAGGGATTTTCAGGCAGCTCTGTCCATTGCTGTGTAAAGCCTCTCTGGACAGCTACAGAGCAGCATGAAGAAGGAAGAAAAGAAGTCTTTGGAAACTGCTGACAGAGAAAACGCTTCCTTCTTTGACTAAAACCAGTGTTTTGATGCTAGAACAGCATCTTTTGATATAATCACAAGAGCTACTAGCACAGCAATGCTGGCCAACTCCATCTCTGCTGGTTAATGGTCTGCCACGATCAGGATCAGCACAGTGAGAACTGTCTGGGACATCATTTCCATGACAAATAGTAAAGAACAGACTGGGAACACCCACTGGGTATGCTGGGTGACCTGGGGAGCCTGGCAGCAGGCAGGGAGAGCCCCCAGCCCTCCAGGCTGGCTGCAGCAGCCCAGCAGCCCCTGAGCCCAGCAGCTTTGTGGCTTCAGGGACCACAGGGGCTCAGGCACAGAGCAGGGCAAACCCAAATCAATTCTATTACCACTGCAGCCAGCAAAATCCCACATTCAGCAGCGGTGTTCACACATCAGGGGAGAGCGTGATAAATTCTGGATGGCTCTAAGTCCTGAGACTGATTAAAGGATGGGAAAACACATCTTACAGTGACAGTCTCGAGGAGTTCAATTTATTTAGCTTATCACAGATTAGGTTAAGGCATGTCTGATCACCAAGTAAATACTTACTTGGGGAAAAGGAAACTGATAAGAAGAGGCTTTTCATCCTAGCAGAGGTGCAACAGTCCCAGAGGCAGAACATGAAACCAGACAAATTTAGGCAGGCAAAAGCCACACACTTTTAATAACAGGAATAAACCACTGGATGAATTCCTGATAATTTCAGAATTATAAATGGGTATTTCTTTAAAAGATATGCTATACCACAGAGTAAAACTTTGGCTAGCTCCCAAAGTTGAAAAAAGCCAAGAATAAAAGGTAATTTTATTAGCTTTTTGATTTTTCTTTTCCTCTCTCTGTAGCAGTCAACAATTGTTTGATTGAAAAAGAAAAACCTCAATGTCACATACGTTGTTTCTAGCTCATTTTACCTCTCCAAAACCTAGTCCTTTCTACTTTTGAGTACAAAACTACTCAAAAGCTTCATTTGCTTCCTTCTACAACTGAAGTCTTTTTATGTCAGACACAATCTTTTTTGGTTTCATTTGTTTCTTCAGCTTCATTTGGAAGAATTTATCTGCGTGTCCTTTCTGGTACATATATATATGCATACACACTTCACATGGTAGGGCAGAGGACTGCAAGTCAGGCCCCTTTACAGCCTTTCAGTGCCTTGCTGTCCTGCACCCACATGCCCAATTTCCCAAGAAGTTGCCTCTCATTTGTGATGATTTCCTGTCCTTCCCTGTGAGCAGAGGTGCAGGGTTGCCCATGGCTCCCCTCTTGCTGGGCTGGAAGAGGAACCCTGCCCTTCCCTTCAGCCTCACTCCAGTCTTTATGGAGTGCACTGACCCAGGGGGGGCTGCAGGGGTCCTGCCATCCCCTGGGGGCTCCTGGAAACATCTAAACACCCTGACTCAGTCATTTTTTTCCCTTTCACATGCCAAAAAACAGTGGATGTTTGTGCATGTTTGCATTCAGACTGTGGCTGGCAGAGCCCAGATCCACTTCCCTCTGATCCTGGGCTTCTCCTGCTGTCCTCTTCCCTCCTCCCTCCCACTGCTCCATCCCACACACAGGGGAGCACTCTGTGTCCTCTCTGCTCCTGCTGGTCGAGCATGAACCTCCAGCATCTGCCACAGCAAGAGGAACCTTCAAAGAACAAACCTGTGAGATCAGGCTCTCAAACACCCAGGCAGGCAGGTCCCAAACCCCTGCCCTTGGAGAAGCCACTCTCCCTGTAACAAGGCACTCTGTGCAGCAGCCAGGAGCAGTGAGCACAAGGGCTTGTCAAGCACCTTTGAACAAAAGGGGATTTTAAGGAAAAAAGGCCAGGCTGGAGGAACCGTGGCCTGCCTTAGCTCACATCTCTGGGACTCACCCAGCAGCTCTGTGTTTGCTCCTGTGGGATGCAGCACACTCATTCAATCCACCACTGATTATTTTTACCTGAATGACCCGTGTCTATCTGCCAAAGGAATTCCCTGGGAACAAAGGCAGTGGCCCAGGGGCTGCATCTTGCCCAGAGCACAGAGGAGCCCCAGCAGAGTGGGTCAGATCCCTGCCAAGAGCTGCTGCCCTCATCCTCTGCCCCTCTGCTGCCAGCACTGACTGCTGCAATGGGAGCTGCTGCACTTGAGTAAAAACTTTTCAGTTTTGGGGGGAGGGATCAGTGTGTGTCCAGTGCTGTGATCCATGACAGCAGCTCCTGCATTTTGCAGTGACAGGAATGACAGGAGAGCCAGTTGTCCAAATGGTTTCTCAGAGATCTGAGAAGCAGCTGTTCACACTGGAGCTTTTATATTCACTGATTTGAGAAAAACTAACCAAGTTTCATGGTTAAGAAAATCCAGACTTACTTTCCTCAGTCTTAGCCCAGCTGAAGTCTCTGAAAATTCTGGGTTTAACTATTTTTTTTCTTAACTTTTCTTTATTGTCAGTCTCATATCTGAGAGCTGAGATCAGTCAGCTTACACAGCAAAGTACACATCAGCCTCAGCAGCCTTTGGATCAGGACCATAAATGAGGTTTTTTAAGAAATCTTGACAAATACTGAACTGTTAAAACAAACACAATGGCTAATAGGTTACATACATCACTTAGTATAATAAACCTCTGCTGATTTATTATGTTTTTAATTCCTGCAATATGCAAAAACCTTAAATTAATAATTTCTGTAGAGGCATAATAATATTGGGCTCCAATGTCATATCTCTGCAGTGCAGTTTGCCTGGAGGACTCATAAAAACTGATCATTAAAACAACTGGATTTGGCTTTGATTAGAATCACCATAGAATAAAGGGAATAAAAGGAATTACAAAGAAGAATGGGGAAAGTAAATGAAACAGACAGATACTAGTGAATACTGTACATTAATATTTACTAAGGAATTAGGATAAAAACTTTTAATATGGCCAGCAATGAGGTGTGAAATACACCATATTAACAGGTTACTCACTGCTGCACCAGAATATAAACCAACAGGATAAGGTGCAACCAGAGGTCATTTCCATCCTTCTACACTAAATTACCCTCTACCCCAGTTGGAAACACAAACAAAGCTTTGAAACAGAACCACAAAAAACCCCTGCATGTACACACGTATGAAAAATAAATTACTTTGTTAATCATGTTGGACTGAAGATCGGATTTCACCCGGCTCCCACCACGACTGCTCCTGTCACCATTGCTGTACATTTTGCAGTCAAATGTGTTTTTCCTCTGCAAAGTGGCAACTTTCTACTTGAAAAACTACCAACTGTTTCTTTAGCACAAGTGCAAAATATTTAATAGAAGAACAAACACTGATTGCTCTTTTAAAAATTTCACTTAAATTAGCAGTTCCCACATCTCCCTTTCAAATTAGTCCCACTAATATCTAGAGGTAGAGCATACTGAAATTCACACTTAATAGTTTTTTAGCAAGGACGTGTTTCTGGTTTGCACATTCCATCCTGTTCTCATTCAGTACGAGGAACAGAGGGTGGAAAAGCACCTGCTTTGCTGACGTGCCCGTGCTGCTCCTGCCTGCCCTGAACTGGCTCTGCAGTTCCTCAGCCCAGCCTGGGACCCCACCCTGCAATCCCCAGCAGTCACCACTCACAAGCACCAGTTTTGATGATTTCAGTGTAACTAAACCTCAGAGGAGGGGATACTTTGCATCAGGGAATATTCACAGCACTGGGGGACAGGTTCTCTCTGTCAGTTTGAGAATGGGCAGCGAGAAGAAGTCTTTAATGTATCAATATGGAACATAGGGGATTTCACGTGTGACTGTATGCTGGTAACTCTCTGGACAATGCTTTGGGAACCTTCCATGTGAAAATCTGGCTCTGAAGACAGAGGTCCTTCTTTTTTGACTTCATGAGACTTCCTCGATGCTGTACATTAAGTTTCTGAAACACAAATGTAACTTAAGCTTCACTCTGGATCTAGGACAGAAAAAAAGGACAAATGCCTTTCCCTAAGGCAGATGATTTTCATCAGGCACTGGCCAAAAGCCTCAGACATGGTGCTGGTAGCTGGGCTGGAGCTGAAGTGTGAACAGTATTGGCACTACCATCACTACCAGTACCCCAGCACTAATAAAAGGAGTCATGACTTGTTTTTCATGCTCCTCTCCTGGAAAGATACTTTAAACAGCTCATCAAGGGAGATCAAAACTAGCAGTGGTAAACATCTTAGGAAAAATCCCTGCAGGATCAATGTAATAAGCATAACTCCGATTGTCAGTGCTGCCACAGCCCCATCGATCAGGTCCCAGCGTGTGCAGCCACTTGGGCTGAGCTGCACAGCAGAACCCAGGGTTACTGATCTGTGACCACTGCAAATAACTGCAAGCCAAAGGAGGAGCTATTGATCAGTAAACGAAGGGAAATGCACTCAAGAGCCTGTTTTCACAAGGTCCCTTAAGAAACATTGGAACTAGAATCCACATCCCTATTTTATACTGTTCCTCAAGGTACAGCCTTGAAACCCACCCCCAAAACCTGCCACAACAAAAGGCCTCACCACAGCTGAAGTGGAGGCTTCCCAAAAGGTCTCTCTTGGATAGAGGTGGCAGATTTGAAAGCTCCTGGGGCAGAGACAGACTGAGTGTCCCCTGCCCTGTACCCCACAGACAATCCCTGCCCATCCCAGTGCACCTGCCTCAGGCCATTATGATAAAGCAGGATGGGAGAACTGACAAGTTTTCAACCCAGATCAGTTCTTCAACTTTCATCACATGTGCATGGGCAGAGTTATGTGCAAATAATGGAAAGGGAGGAATCGAACAGGAGTAAACAGGGAAGCAAGAACACAAACTGCCCTTTAAAAACTCCTTCATTCTTCATGACTTGCTCCTGGTAGGAAAACCAATATAGAAATGTGCCTAGGTCACTATATCTTTTGTTGGAGTGTGGATTCCCAAAACTCAGTTGCATCTCAGGGTGGCGGAGCTGAGACAAAGGAGAACTGCCAGCAAAGGCAGGGTCCAAGAAGAGCAGTGTGAAGGTTCTTGCTTCCTTTTTTCCTTGCCAAGGCAGGGATTAATACATGGGAAATGTACATTTCATGTTGGGACTTGGATGTTTATTTTTTTTTTGTTTATTTACAGACTCACAAGCCATGAGCTCTAACTAGCAAGTTAGAGAAAAGAGGTAAAATGGAGTGTTTCTAGCTCTTCCCAAGGTTATTTAAGCAATAATTACCCAATACCAAGGTGACACCTATATTGTTTATGTTTTTGACCCAATAATGACCACCCAAGGCCCAAAATGCAGACCTTTTTACACCCAATTACAAAACCACCCAAACCCATGAAGAAGAAGAAGGTAGAAGAAGGTGAAGAAGGACTTAGACAATGCCCAAAGCCCTCCATCTTGACTCACATGTATTACTGTTATTACTGTATACTAAACCCCCAAATTCTAAGTTTCCAGAATTCCAACAAGCAGAATAATGCAACACATCCAGCCCAGGCAAAGCCAGCACAGGGAACCCAAAAGATGCAGAGGAGCAGCTGCCCCTGAACCATGGACACCAGTGAAACCATATGGAAAATGTATTTGACAATATTTAATTGCTTAAAGTACGAGTCACAGGTTGGTTTTTACTGTTCTTGTATTTTGTTTCCCATTTAGGAAAAAAGACAACGCAGAGCAGGAGACGCACGCAGCAACCAAAGCAGAAATTAGAGATTGTGAGAGGAAACACAGAGTGTCACTGAGGGGTCTCCTGCTTCCTGTGGTATCACAGATAAGATGAAACATTCACACTTTCCACAGCAAATAAAGACTTGCTTTGACATCAATAATCTACACAGCACATCCTTCCAGTGGCACAGCACTGCCTCAGCCCTTACACGTGGATCAGACCAGGAGGGCAAGTGTTCCTTTTACACTGCAAGCAACCAGCAGGACTGCAAGTAATGCACAGGATGAAGCTGTGGAGTAGGTAAGCACAATTAAAGTCAGCTAATATTTTGATGAAAAATAGGTGCTGTCAATAACAAACCAAAAAGAAAGAAAATTCCCTGGTTACACTCCATAACAAGACCATGTTTGATTAATAATGATCATTTCATCACTGTGATAAGGCTTTTATATGGGGTTTGGTTTAGTGCAGCATAATGTTCTGGTTAAAAACACATTATAACAAGTCAACTGAAAAAATTAAAGTTCTAGCTTGCCAAAGGATCATCATTAAAAGAGATTTCTAATGGGGCTTTCTAATGAATTTTTACTGGTCTCCCTGTATTTCCCAACTTTCACCCATGCTCCAGATGGAAATACATTATAACTGCTATGAAAACCTGGGGGTAACATAAGTAAATAAAGAAAAAAGGGTGTGTATACTAAGGAATACAGATCACTCACCTCAGTTACAGAAATTAAACTTGAACAGAATCAAATGTGACCTGGTGAACATGTCTGAACATGTTAATTATCATCCTGACCTGCATTTTACACTGCCTGCAGTTCACTTCTTCCTCCTGCCTCCAAATGACTTCAGACATGGAGAGGCCCAGTAAAGCCAAGTTTGTGTCTGGCTTTTGAAGTTTATAGTTTACTGTTCCAACATGATGCACACTGAGCCACTGAGATCTGTAATTCTGTAATTCCCAGTACGAAAGGGACTGTCGGGGAAAGCAACCTGAGTCACAAAAAACATTACTGCACATTTTGTGCTGTACACTGCTGTGCTCCCACTGTAAATGGCTGCAGCCATGCCTGACAAAGAAAATCCTCCTGCCTCTCATCATTTGTTTCTGCTTTCCCACGTGCCTTCTGCTCTTTCACACTGCTGCCAGCAGTGAGCCCTTGTCACTGCCTGTGCTGCCCCATGGGAACGTCTCTGTGCGCCCCTCTCCAGTTCAATGTGCAACTTGGAGATCTCTTTCCCACTCCTTTAATTGTTCTAACCCTCTAACTACACGAGTTGTCTCTGTCAGAGTTCATCACTGCTGTTCTCTGTTCCTGAAAGCTGTGTAATGAGGAGCAGCATGCGGCCTGGCTTGTTTGGGGATATGACTGTTATGGAAACTGTTAAACACAATCAGATTTTGATTCTGTTGCCTTCATTTCCTCCCTTAACCCATGTCTCAAATATCTCCCAAACCATCTTCCTTATCCCTTATCTTGTTCTCCCCCACACTGTACCCTCAGCACAGCTTCACTGAGTTATCTGCTGTACATTTTACCTCCAAGGAAGGCCACGCACACAGAAGCATGTGAACAATAAGCCACACACACAGCTCGGTCATGTGAGCTGGGGGTAGCCCAGGTCCCCAGGGAGAACTTACACAAGCACATTTCCTGATGCCACGATCTCATTTGCTCTGCTGGAAAACGTTAAGTGTGAGGAATTATGCAGAGCACAAAATGCTGTGTGAATGGAGGTCTGAGCAGGGAAAGCTTGGGTGTTCTTAATGAGCACCTGCTGCAGGAGATGCTGCCAATATCCTGTGCAGATGACACCAGCGAGAGCAAGGCAGGTATTGATTGGTGCCTCCAGGGTGCAGGAGGAATTGTTAAGGGTCTCCTGAAAGCACAAGGCACAGCAGCTCCTCGGAGATGTGCTGGTAATAACATTATCCCTGCCATCCCGGCTCCCGGATCAGCAACGCGCCGCGGAGCACAACCAGCAAGAGGCTTTCCAGAAATAGAGATGCAAACGAGCCTCCCATATACCAACCCTGTCACTTTAAAGGAACTATAGATTAAATAAAGTCCAACTTGCTGTTTCTGAGTAGGCAGATTGTTGTGGGTAAGACACTTCCTACTGTGTTGACTTCTTAAATCTACCAGTGCCTGCTCGGAGAGGGCTGAAACCGATTATACCCAATGTGCTAAATGTCACTTAGTCATGATATGTGAGGTTTCTTCCTGCCTCCTGCGGACTGGGAGAAAACAGGCTCAGCTATAATTTCGTACCAGCGAGAGAAAGTTCGGTCACCAAAGGGCCGAGGAAACGTTGCCAAGCTGGTGAGGGTGGCAGGAGGTGGAAAGAATGGGGAAAGAAGGAATAATAAATACGTGAACTGTCGTGAAAGCTTTAAGGAGCTACAATTAAAAAAAACTGGGGAGATATTTTAGGGAGATGAAACACTTGCTAATGTGATGCTTATATTAAAATTGTAACCAGATTGGATAGTGGTGTAAAACATGTCACTGGAACCAGCACTTCCATATTGAATGTTATGAATTTTGCCTTAAGGGCAGAAAAAGCAGCAAATGAAACAGGAGATTTCCACCTCACCACCCCAGCTGAGTTTCACGTAGTTATTTCAGCAGGCTTACTTAGCAGGAGGCATACTGGAAAGAAGTATTTTTAACCAAAACAATCCGAATCAGACAATTCAGCCCTTGTTTTTGACTCTTCCATGATAAGATCTCAACCTAAGGAAGGTGGTTTTAATTTCACTCGAGTACTTTTTTATCTTGGTAAAATGCTGTGATATCGGGCACTTATAGGTCACTTCCAAAATGACAGCAGTATTTTATTATTTGTTGCAATGGATCTCTGGGAGAAGCAGCTGTGAGGGATGGAGAATGGAGAGGAAGGAAAGGTCAGAGGATTTCTTTGGGATGAACCAAATCAGTCCCACTCAGTGGAGACAGGATGCCATGCTGCCATTCCTCCTACTGCCAGGCAGGTACAGACACCCTCCTGAAGGGGAGAAAATTCCCTTTTTGGGAGTTCTCAGTCCAAATGGGAGAGCACCTCCCAGCATGGTGGGGGCTCCCCACTGAAGTAGTTTCCTTTGTCTAAAGGAAATTTATGATTGGGAGGAAATGATGAATCAACGAGACAAAATGATGTTGTCAGCGCAAATGAAAGGTTCAGCAGAAGAGAGCTTGGGGAACTGTCAGTGTAAGAGAAGCTGCCTTGTGCAGCTCAACAGCAAGGCTGAGGCCCCTTCACCTCTGGCTGTATCCTCACAGGTAACTCCAAAGGGGGCATGTTCTGGCAAATACTGGACTTCTCTTATACCTCAGCATAAAAAAACCCCAAAAACAAACAACAAAAAGACTATAAACAAACTACTCTGGATTAAGTTGATAGAATTTGAAAATAGCTCGTAATAAAATACATAGATACTCCAGCCTACTTTCCATGCCATTTATTGCAGTTGAAGAGAAAGAACAAATAGCAGGCAGATTCTTCATGGGTGGGGAAGGAGGGTATTTAGGATGACAGGAATCACAGTAAAATTGTACTGAAAACTAATGTGTATGGTACCTCCCTGTGTGGAAAGCCCCAAAGCTGGGCAGTGACTAGTAAAATAGCTTATTTAAACCTGACACCCTCTATAAATTTATAGAAATGTGGATAGCGGTGATAAGGCAGTTGGTATGGAACTGAGGAGAAGTTCTGGCAGCCCGTGATTTCTCTCTGAAAACTGAATTCTGGCTGCTTCTTAAGTGATTCAGCGTCTGTTAAATGTTTGACTCCCCCTCCAACTTACAAAATGTTTGGCAGAACATTGCTTATTTCTATGCTAGCCTTGGGGTAAGTACCCCTGAACCTCTCAAAAACCAGGCCCAGGCCCAACACTCAGCCCACACACCCCACATCAGGGTTCCTGTGCTGCAAACAGTTTCTCTGGTGGCTGAACTTGCCCCAAAGTTCACCCTGACACTGCAGGGCCCAGCAGGCAGAGAGGAAGGATGGGTAAGGATGGCTTCTCCCTCTGGGAAACACTGCTGCTCATTGCCAGGCTGATCTCTGCATCCCTTCACCCGGGGCAGAGGATGTGCTTGCTCCTTTCCACAGCTCAGAAGATGGCCAGGATTCTGAGTTGGATAGGAAAACCTTGGCCACACTAGGGGGGGGGTCCCCCATTTACTCAGCTATCATCTTTAAAATCTCTCACCTTTCAGTGATCAAAACCCACTCTAAGCGTTTTTTCCAACACAGAAGCAAGAATCCCTCTGAGATTTTGTCTGAGATGTAAATCCTCAAGACAGTGCTTCCCCCAGGCCTTGCTGTGGAATGGAGTGTTCTGACTTCAGCTGAGACTGCTGTTCACTGCTCACTCCTTTAGAGCCCCTGACACAGGCAGTACTGACACCCTTGCCATGACCCAACCATCTGAAAACAAGCTTCCAGAGGGATTATGTGGGTGCAGGTTTATAAATAGCAGCAGCCCATCTGAAGCAATCTGGGTAATTATCACTGAATTATTAAACTGGAGGCACAGTGTGACCCCTCTGGGACCAGGGTGGGGGCAGGATGGGGGCAGTTTGTCACAGCAGTTCCCTTGGACTGAGGTGTCCCCTGCTGCCCTCCTTCCCCAGAGCTCTTACAGTCTTACCTTGGGGTGACAACACTGCCAGAGACTTGGGAGCCCTTGGAATCCCATCAAACACACCAGGACCTGGCATTTTTGCTCATGTCAGGAGAAATCCCGCTCCTGAACAAACGTGCTCAAGATCAGAATTTCCCATTTAACCCAGGTCCCCTCCTAAGAACTCATTACGAGAAGCACACACTTATCTCTAATAACCATTTGCCTTGCTCTATCTTAAATTCAGATCCTTTTCATTTTCCTTCAAAAGATATTTATCACGGTAAATTTCTCCATTTTACATCTCATCCTTTTAAAGGTCAGGGTACTATGCTGTATTTATAGAAAAATCATAGTTATCAACAGCTAACATATGGGCTGCACTGAATAGCAGAAGTCACGGTATTTATATCATATTTACTGAAAATGTGTTTGCAGCCTCATCCCTCCTGTACTGCTGGGTGATGCACTAACACACAAATTAAACATTAACAGTGATGGCAACAGTGATTTACTAAATAGAAATCATAATGATTCACTAAATCACAGCAGCACCTGCTGTTACATATTGGTATTTATGAGTATTGATGAATTTTAACACTACAAAGTGTTAGAGATACCAACTAATACACTCTACACTCCAATCAATAGGGCTCATGAAAATCGGTAACAATTACTCTGTTTCCACTGCTCCCAACGTTTGCCTTCATGTTCAAGGTTGTACACTTACATCTCCTAAATTCCAGCCACGAGAGGCAACAGGACAACCCAGATCAATTGTGCTGTGAGAGCAAAGCTCAGCAGTGCAGCCGTGTTCTCTCCTGACTTACACCTCCTGTGACATCTCCAACCCATCCCCACCTTCCCCTGAGTGCACAGGAGAGCAACTGCAACCCCCAAACCACTCCTGACACTTGATTTATGGCAGCAGAGCTGCCTCTGCTGCAACCTGTCCTGGCTGGGTGGGAAATGAAGGTCTCTGAGAACTGAACTGCTCTTTAGAGAGTGATTTATGTCCTGAGATGCTGCAAGCACAGCCCCTGTGCCAGCTCTGGTGCCAGCAATGACCTCCCTGAGCTCCCACACTGCTGCCCAGGTGAGCCAGCTGCTGCCAGAACGTGTCTACTGCAGGAACACAAAGAAAGGAAATATGGGACACTCCAAAACAAACTCAGTTTGGGGGTTTACTATTTGTTTGGGTTTTCCAAAGCTTGGCTTTCCCCCAGGAAAACACTTATTATGGGCTCAGTGTCGCATTGCAAGAGCAAGTTTCTCCCTTTCACCCCGTCTCCTGTGCCCTGTGACCCATCTCTGGAAAACCAGGGAACACTTGAGTGAGTGCCAACAGCACAGTGACATCAGGGCACATTCTGCCTCCAATGTGACCACAGCACTGCCCTGGGTTATCAAGTATTTCATGTGCACTGCTGGCTGGTGGCTCTGCAGTGCCTCCAGCAAATGCACTGGGGCTCTGAGCCCAAACACCTCTGTCAGGAAAGGAACCCTCCAGTCAGCCTGAAGGACAGCAACTGCTTTGTCCTCCTCTTGCATGCAAGCTCACCTAGCTGAGAGGAAAGGCTTGCTGGCTTGCAGTGTGAGAACTCAGTGCTGCTGAGGGCAGAGCAAACACCTGCCTTCCTCTGATTTAATGGCAATTCTTTGGGTCAGCTTGTGTTACTCCGTCAGTCTCCACGGGTGCTGAGAATCAGATCTGAACGTGCTCAGGACTGGTTCTTAATTGTTCTGCACTGGCCTCTTAATCTAATAGAAAGGAGAGATAAACCTGGTTGTTTTATAGCCCTTGACAATAAACATTTGAACCCACTAAGGGTATAAAATGTGAAGAAGCTGCTTAACATGTCCACAGAGACAGTATTATGGGAAGCAGAGGATGCAGCTCTCCCTGCAAACCTGACAGTCATCACGTGGAAATTTCACTGCAAACCCTCTGTGCTGCCACCCTCCAAACGTGCCAGCGCTGCTGAGAATGCTCAGGATGGCAGGCCCACCACCAAGCCTCATAACAATCACCTTATTAAACTATCATCTGTCACCGTAATTTCATTACTTGGTGCCTAGACCTTTCCTGCTCGGGATTGTTTTTCAACACCTGTGGTAGTAGATCATTTACCCAGATGACATTTTATTTCATTTTTACAGTTCTAATCTAATCTGTGAGCTAACAGAATTGTTTTAGCTGGCGTGAATTCAGAGGCACACAAAGAGCTTCATTAGACATCAGCCTCTTTATTTTGCTGATGCTTTAAGAAAAATTTATCAAAACGAAGCATTCCTCTCATTTCAGTATAAGCTCTCCAATTGTCTTCAGGTTAGGCTGAAAAGTATAGCACTCCATTATCACAGTACATTTAAAATATGCATTAAACACAAAACTACACCTAATCTTGCTTAATGCCAACATAAAGCCAGATCTGTATCAACTTGAAATGCTAGATGATCTCTGAAATTACTTAGTGTTTGAATTAAAGAACACTATTCTTTTCATATGAAGTACCTGATCATGCACACAACACACGCCAAGCCTTCCTCACACAGGTCAGGCAGTGGTGGGGACCTCACCTTTCCCCCTCCAACACCTGATTTCTGTCTGCTGTGCCCTGCAAGGGAATTCGGGAACTCCCCAAGCCTTTACATACCAGACTTCATTCCCTGGGGAGCTGCACAGCCTGGCACAATCTGTGGGGAATGGCACAGCCTTTTTGGGAGAACACTTCTTTTCTTAACCAGGCAGATTACAGTGAGCTGAAGCCTTTGGGTACAAAGGAAGATGTACCCGCTGATGTGGGGGATGCTGGCAGCCGTGCCAAAATCAAAACTCTGACCTGAAATGCCTGGCACCCTGTACTGTACTCCTTAGGAGCTGGCATTTAATTCCTTGGCTGAAATTTTCTGACAACCAAGTAACTGAGCTTCTCTTCCCAAGCTCTGGCCACGCTTCTCTCAGCAGCTCAAGGTAAGATTTCAATGGCCTCTCCCTGTTCCACACAGGATCTGCCATGCCAGGCTCCCAGCCAGACAAATAGCACTCCCAAGCTCCACACAGCCTCCTCTCTTAAAAAGAGAGGGGCTGCACATCTTGTGCCCTCCAGGATTCCTCTGATATCAGCACTTTCCTACACACAGTGCAATGCACATCTCTGATCTTCCAGAACAGAAAGTGATGCCTTGGGATTTTAGCTTGTATATTTTTCATATATTTGTAATCCTGTAATTCTTTAGTGTAGAACTCTAAACTCCACAGCCTGTCAGCTGCTGTTCTCCTGTTTTATTCAGACAGAACAATTCCTCTCCAGGCCAGGGAATCAAGGACACCTCACTGCCTCAGGCCACAAAAAATGTAAACAAAAGTGAATTGGGGGAGCAAACTTGGGGTAAACAACTTCATTACCTGAAGCTGTAATTGGAGGATTAACCCCCAATATGGGGGGGGCAAATGGACCAAAGTTATAAAAGTGAAAACCCGTGACCCATTGTCCATTTTTGGGTGCGGCCCCTGAGGGGGTTCATCTGCCCTTAAAGTACCTGAAGGCTCTTCAATAAATATAACAGCTTTTTATTCCCTTGATTTTGTCTGGCCTCTGTTTTTAGCTAGTCCCAAAAAAGCCATCAAAACACTTCAGCAGAACCACCAAACCAGGACCTGTGCTCCTCTCCCAGGGCTTTCCCAGCTGCAAGGGCTCAGGAGCCTTTGGATGCCACGCATGTATCCCCATGGATGTGCTGGGGAATTGAAGCAGTTGCCAAACCTCTTAAATTGAAAAAAATCCAGTTTACGGATCTGCCGTAACAAATAAAAAATATGGTTTGTTAATCTTAAGTAACAATAATCCACATTAAGGTAAAAAAAAAAAAAAANGGCATTAGAAAAGATTAGAAAAGTCACAAAAACATGCCACGTGACAGGGAGAGGGCCCTTCCATTCTATCCGGTGCCTTTCCTCTGCCCCAAGAGGCATCTGCCGCTCCTGCTGAGTCACTGCTGAATTACAGTTTCCCCCTTGTTGCCTGTTGGTGGGGGGCTCCTGACAAAGCCGCCTGGGCAGGGTTAAGTAATTTGTGATCCCTCCCCAGGGCTGGTTCCTGCAGCCAGCATTAATCACCGATGCCAGCCCAGCTCCCCCAGGCCTGCAAGGCCCTGGCAGCTTTATGAATTAATTGTTACAGCAGGGATCTCACTTCCAGGGAATGATTAAATGTACTTTTACTTACTTATTTATTTATTTTTAAGGAGCGCAGGATCCAGTTTCTATCTCAGGTGAAAAAACTCTTTCTTGCAGACATTTATCTCTCTGGCAGATTTGTCCTTACTACCCTCTCTTTTTTTTTAGGCAAAGCTCAAAGATTTTTTTCCTAAGATATGATTATTCACATCTTTTCTATCATCTCAGTATAGCAGTTTGATACTCCACAGGAGCTCTCTAATCACCTCTGGGTTATAGAGAAGGGCTGAAGCATACAGCTTTTTTTTTTTTTTTTAGAACAAAAAAAAAAGATCCCACAAAAAAACCTCCACCAAACTCCAACACAAAAAACACACAGAAAACCCCCAAGTTCACAAACGCCTCGTTGATCTTTCAGGATCCCTGAGTTACTGTTCTCCCAGAAGAGACTTCGTATTTGAAATTGTGAAGGGTTTGTGCCACTCTTGAATTTCCTTTTCAAGCGATGATCTCTTTTACTTTCCTTTAATGATGTTCTTCAGAGCTCAGGGTACCCAGAGGCACTTTTGCCTGCAGTGCATTTGAAGCTGCACGGAGACTCATAGGTTCTATCCCATTTCTGAAGGGTTTTGTTTTGAAATCTCTTCCCACTGGTTTAAGATAATCTTCACCTTCTTTCGATGAGATGTATTTCCTCACTGAAACACGAAGCTGTTGAGTTGGGAAGTGAAGATTCCTGTCCTGGCAGGAGCAGCACTGCCAACACAGACACAGGATTGTGCCTCTCTTCCCAGGGAACCTGTCCCAGCCTCCTCCTCTTCCTCCTTTTTACATTAGTGTAGCAAATGGGATGGAGCCAGAAGGGAACAAGGATTACAAATAAACTTCACAGCTGGGAAAAGATGAGTCTCAGCACTTTTCCATTCCCTCCCTACCACTCCCAAACCATTACTGAAATATTTTTTCTCATTCATTGCTTGTGCCCATCAGGAGTCAGTGAACAGCAAACACGCCTGCAACGGCATCTTCCAAACAGGGAGCTGCAAATGGACGTGCATAGGCACATGGAAAGATCTGGCATCCAGGTCCCAAACTGGATGTAACAACCCCTGCAACAACCAACCAGGACAACTGTGCACCTTCCTCCACAAAACCTTGGCTTCTGCTTCTTCCCCGGGGACAAAGCAAGAGATTTACACTTTCCAGCCGAAGTTTGGGGACCCCAGACTGATTTTTCTTTCTGAAAACCTACTCACACTATTAAATCTGTATACATTAAAATGAGAAGGCACTTTAGAGAAGCCCATTCTTTTGCTCCAAACCAAGACCCAAGCACTGCAATGATTTATATCACCTGCTCCCTTCCAGCATCAATATCACTTACATGTGACTGAGAAAAATATTCCATCATTTTGGTGATCAGGGAAGATAATTAACAAATGCACAGGCTAGCCTGTATTTTTGTATAATAATCTCGAACTGTTAAGGCGACTAAGTCAGCCTTAAGTGTCCAAAAATAAGAGACTGCCCATGGTTTCTTGAAAAGTGCCTTTTGTCTTGCAGAACTGGACCTGCTCCAGTCCAGAGGTGACAAGATCTACAGGGGAGCTCAGCACAAACACCAGCCTGATGGCTACAAGATCCTCAGAGAGCTGTGCCAGAAAATCTCCCCAGAAAGGTTGCTCTGTTGGCAAACACTGTTATTCAGGAGAAGTTCCCTTTCGTGCATGAACAGGGTATCAGCACAGCTCAGGATCCAGATTATTTCTGTGCACAGAAAACTCTGAAGTTACTCTAAACCTTAGGATACTTGGGTCCTTCTCTCTGGAAGCATTCAGGAAACTTCATTTGTCAGTGTGAGCAGACATAGAAACAGACTGAAAGTGCTCCATATTGTAAAATAACAAACTTCACTGATTGATTGCATCCTCATTTTCTCTAACCATCATCAAAGGCACCGGTGAAGAGAAGAAACCCTTTTGCCTAAAAGAACCAAGGTGCCTTCTTGACACCCCCTGAGGGAACACAGATGGAATACAGCAGCAGGAAAAGGACAAGCAGATCTGACTTGTGACTTTCCCACGTGTCTGATTCCCAGCCTCACTGGCAGCTCCTGCAGCCTGGCAGCCACTGCCCTCCCCTGCCCTGGGCCCTTCCTGCTTCCCTCACACCCATGCAGCCACAAGCTTGACTTGATGCACCTGCCTTTCAGAATATCCTCTGACTGGGGATAGATATGATATGACAGATAACTTACACAACTGTTTGCAGACACCTTATTTGTTAAAAACCACAAATAAATGTGGGCATGGGAAGAGGAATTTTCCTTAAGCGAGGAGGGAGGAGATGCCCCTGTCAGGGAACCCCTCTGAGCAGAGCAGCCTGCAGAGCAGCCCACCTTTGATGCCTTAGCATTTTAGCTTGTATATTTTTCATGCATTTGTAATCCTGCAATTCTTTAGTGTAGAACTCTGAAGTCCATATGGAGTGTCAGCTGCTGTTCTCCCATTTTGGGCAGACACAACAATTCCTCTCCAGGTCTGGGAATCAAGAACACCTCACTGCCTCAGGCCCCCAGAGATGGAAACAAAAATGAGTTTTGGGGGGAGCAAACCTGGGGTAAATGACTTCATTACCTGAAGCTGTAATTGGAAGATGAACCCCCAATATACAAATGAACCAAACTTATAAAAGTGTGAAAACCCGTGACCTCTGGTCCATTTTCGGGTGCAGCCCCTGGGTGGATTTGTCTGTGCCCTAAATGTACCTGAAGGCCTTTCAATAAATAAAACAGCTTTTTATTCCCTCAATTCTGTCTGGCCTCTGTTTTTGGGTAGCCTCAAAAGGCACCAGCTTGCTCCAGCTGGATTTCTGGCCAGCTGTTATTCACACACAGAATGCTCCTGCCCCACCACTCATCCCAACCTTACCAGCTGATCAGCTCTCCTTGCCTCTGTAACCAGGGTTTACTCAGTGGGAAAAGGTCTGTTTAATTACACACACCAGGGTGGGCTGCAGTCACACTGAATCCACCCTGGCATGGCACTGTCAGCTTGGGAAGGTCTGAGGTGAGCCCTGGCAGCACCAGCCGGTGCCACCAGCACAGCACAAGGAGCCTCAGGGAGTGGTGCTGTGCAATGTGCACAACAAGATGAACTGTGTTCATTATTTGCAAAATTAGCATCAGAAAACAAAGTCTCGAGTTTCAATCCCGATTTATTTCCTCATTTAAATATCACCTACTTTGCCAGAATGAAGCCTGCAATATTTTGATTTAAATTATAGTCATCAGTTAAATCACTCATTTCAGGTATGACAGTAAAAGTGATGTGTTGTAAAATTCATTCCTCAGCTAACTTGATTTTCATGTGTGTGACTAAAACAGCTGCTGCTTTCTGTACATTTGCTTTTGAAAACACCTCCAAAAATAGTGAGGCTGGAGAAATGCTGTGGTAAATAAAAATTGCTTTCTCTGGACTGGTTTCTGGCAGCTTTGGACGTGTAAAGAGAAAGACACTGGCTTGAGGAACTATCCATGTTTATGAGAAGGCTAAATATATTCATGAAAAGGCACACTGTTCATGGACAAGGAAGGCAAGCTGTTTTCAGGAACAATTTGCATGAGATCTTACCCACTAACCTAGAAAAATAAATGGTGCATTCTAACACACTGGGGGGAAAGAACACAAAACCAAAAGCAACAACTCCCCCAAAACAGAAACATACCCTTGTCAAAGAGAGAAACCCAACATCAACAGAAACACTGGCAAGCTCTCCTGCCTTGACATCTTTTTATCATTTTTTATACTTATCAAAACATTCAGTAAAGTCCTGACTCACCAATGAGGCAGCAAACACTGGGGTAGAACATCCAACATTTCCACCAGTGGGTACCCTGCTTCCACAGTGCTTGAAGGAGGGAGGAGAGGACGTCCAGGTTGGAAGGGAGCACCCCAGCCCTGCAGCAGACAGGAGCCACCTCGCCCCTGAGCTGTGGCAGCCACCTCCATGCAAGCCCAGGTGGATTAATGCTGAATAAATCCTTCCCTGACAATCACAGAAACGTTCAGAAGCCAGTTAAGAAAGCAAAAAGAACAGAAACAAGTCTGTGGAGGTGACTAATTTGGTGACTGAGCACCAATAGGATACACAACAGCTGCAGGTGGCTCGGTTCAGGCCCAGGGCAATGGTAAGGAAAACACAGCTTCTCATCAGAGGTAATGAGGGATTTAGAGAATCAAACGAAGCACTTGTCCCCTGAACAAGCTCAGCACTGAAGGAGGCAGCAGCTCCCACACCAGCTTCCTTCCACAGCCCCAACTCCCCTGGGTACCCAGGCAGGCTGCACAGGCCCGGCCTCCTGCTGTCCCAGGGACACGGGCACAGAGCCTGGATCCCCATCCCCAGCACCTGGAAATGAGCCCTCAGACACAGGACATGGCCTCTGCACTGAGGGACCCAAACCTGGAAATGAGCCCTCAGACACAGGACATGGCCTCTGCACTGATGGATCCAACACCTTGGGAATGAGCCCTCAGACACAGGACATGGCCTTTACACTGATGGGCCCAACACTGTGAAAATGAGCCCTCAGACACAGGACATGGCCACTGCACTGATAGACCCAAACCTGGAAATGAGCCCTCAGACACAGGACATGGTCTTTGCACTGATGGATCCAACACCCTGGAAATGAGCCCTTAGACACAGGACATGGCCTCTGCACTGATGGATCCAACACCTTGCGAATGAGCCCTCAGACACAGGACATGGCCAGTCCATGGCCACTGATGGACAGTCATGGCACCGAGATGTCATGCAGAGCACAAAGCACAGCCACACCTGTAACCTGGGAAGTGTTTCCACAGTCTTCAGCATATCCCTGTTTCCCTAAACAGAGTCCAGTGCTCCCACAGACAAAGCAGCTCAGCTGGGAAACAGTCTGACTCCTCTTCCCTGCACTCACCTGCTGTAAGACGTTGGCACAGGTGTGTGTGAAGAGCTGCCCTTCCCCAGGCCTCCAGGCTGTCCCAGCAGTGGCACTGAGAACACGGCACAGCCCTGAGGGGCTCAGTGCCAGCTGAGGGGAGCTGGGAGCACCTTTGGTCTCCTGAACCTGGATGCTTAAAAGCAGATACTGTGTTTGTAACTGTGTGATGTGCCTACACTAACTGAACACAAACCCCTTACTCAGTGCATTACAGGTGACTTTGCAGATGTTCCTACCCTGCTGCAAACAATTCACTGGCAGTGGTGAGTGGAGATTACTGCAATGGTGGCTTAGAAGCTACACCAAGTTTTTCACTGAGTGCAGAGACCATCACAGATCTCAAAGCAGCAACACTGTCACCTGATGCTTCCTCACAGCCACAGAGCCCACCTTGCCCCTGCTCAGATGTGACACAGAGGTGGCAGAGCCCTTGGAACAGAAACCACAGCTCCTTTTCCCAAGGTGATTCCATCCAAGTTCTGCCCTATACCCATATTCTTTAGCCACCTTTTCCTACTGCTCTACATTTTGCCATCCTCCCTCCATCCTCCATCACAGCCCATCCTCCCACCCTGTGCTCCCCTCCAGGCTGCTGCCCCAGGACAGCTGAGGAAGGTCCAGCAGCAGAAGCTGCATCCACAGGGACCAGAGCTGGGCAGCAGCAGGGTTGGCAGCACAGGGGGTGCTGCAGGGTGAGGGTGCTCCCCTCGCACCCCGCAAAAGGACCAGGAGCTGCAGCAGCACCTGTGCAGGAAAGGGTTATGCTGCCCTGCCGTGTTACACAGACACAATCTCAATTCTAAAGAGCAGGTGAAATGCACTTTGGAAAGCTCCAACAGTTCCAAGTTCACCTTCCCACGCACCCAGTCACTTATTTGAAAATTTGAAGGCACTTTACACAGCTTGTCCTCACTTAGAGCCTCTCTTGCCATGCAGATATTTCCTTCCCCCCACCTTGCTTTCATTCTTACACTGCCACCACCACTGTCAAAAGTAATTTTGTTTCAATTTCATGGCTTGATTGGGCTGAATGTAATGGAACCAGGTGCTGTGAATGAATGAAAGTTCCTTCTGTGAAGACCCATCATATTTTTGAGCTAAGTGGGCCATGTTCAGCTGCATATAGGTACTTCACATGCTTTCAGAGTATTAATCTGTCTGTACCAGGTATGAAGCCAGTCAAATGAGCCAAAACTAAAGCAAAAGCATTAAACTAGCCTTTGCTGTTCCATAAAGAAAAATATTATAAAGCTTTAATTGCTAGCTAATCAACATACTCCAAAATAAATGAATCATACTATTTTCCTTGGTGCTTACATCGTTTAAAATAGCTGGAAAATTACACGCTCGTTTTCCCCCAAGGGCTTTCACTTGCAAACTGTTTCAAAAATGAAACAATTTACCCAGAACGTTTTATTTCTGTATAATCATGAGGCCGCTGCTGAATAAGGCTGCATAAAACTCAGTATTGGAGAGTGCCAGTGGCTGGTGTGCTGAGTATTTCCTTCAGGAACATGATTTTCCTGAAATCCTCTTTTATCCTCCCATCCAGAGGAGTGACAGGGTTGTGCTGTGCCAGTGAGGGAAGCCAGCCTACATGGGCAATGCTTTGGAGACTACTAAAGCAATGCTTGAAGTTATTTGAAGAGGTTTCAAGCAACATTTTTTCTAATTTTTCCTAGTGCCTGTCCAGACATCAGGTCTCCAGTGGCAGAGTTCAGGGAACTTGGTCCAAAGATATTCATAGGATTCACTTTCAGGTAACTTCAGCAGCAATAAAACGTGGAATTCAACAAATGAATGAAACATAATGGAGCAAACCCACTGCATTATAGAGGGATTCAGTATAATACTTCCAAAATCAATCAATGAACAGGATTATTAATCTTAAAACATAAATTTTTAAAGAAGTCTCAGGCAGTGAGATTCCAGCCTACTGGAGGCAGATCTTGCCCAAGCTTCAAAATTATACTGGTGGGTAAAAATGAGTCTCCTTGGATGTGCCAGTGGCAGCCTGAGCATGAACAGGACTGAGGTGTCAGAGGGCCATCAGGACTGAGCCCTTCCTTTCCTAATGGCTGCTACAGGACTATTCATCAATATCCAATGGCAGACCTAAATGCCTATAAAGCATCTTAATGTGCACTAAAAAGCTCTTCTGAAGTCTGCTAGCCTTATTACAGTCCCTCTGCCTTCTGGGTATGCACTTTAGGTGTTCTGTAAGGCAGGAAAAGCTTCCTGCTCTGTGCCCAGCATCCAGCACATCAAGGTAGAAGAGACTCCCGGGCTCTCCAGCCTCATGCTCTTTCCACAGTTTGGCTACTAAATCTTTCCAGGAAGGTCTGCAGATTACCAGCTGGTTTAGAAATAAACACACAGATTTAGATGTAGTTCCACCAAGATGTGAATCTGGACACGAGAAGCCCTGGATGTGCAGCAGTGTTACTGCCAGCAGCTCTGAACATGCTTTAAAGCAGAAACTGGTATGGGGAATCTAAGTGCATTTTCTACTGCTGATCCTATTTTTGTCCAGAGTGACCAAACAGGACAGAGCATCCCCAAGAAGGTTGTTTTTTCCTGAGGGCCTCCTTTCCTCAAGTTCCCTACACGGGCAGCTGGGTATGACCCTGTTCCCAGGTGCACAGGTGAGATTTTGGGTGTCCCCAGTGTGTGGAACACAGCACACACTGCAACTGGGACAGGTGACCCTCAGCTGAGGGGCTGAGCCCTTGGGATGGTGATCCACCACCTGTGATGCCTTAGGATTTTAGCTTTTGTATTTTCCAAATCCTGTACTGCCTTGGGGTGTAACTCTAAAGCTCCACAGCCTGTTTCCATATACTGTTCTCCTGTTTCATTCAGACAGAACAATTCCTCTCCAGGCCTGGGAACCAAGGACACCTCACTGCCTCAGGCCCTGAAAAGCTAAACAGAAGTGAACTGGGGTAAATGACTTCATTACCTGAAGCTGTAACTGGAGCATTAACCCCTGATATGTAAATGGACCAAACTTGTCTGAAAAACTCGTGACCATCGTCCACCTTGGGTGTAGCCCCTTGGGGAGGCTTTGGCTGCCCTTAATGTACGTGAAGGCCCTTCATTAAATATATCCACTTTTATCTTTTTAATTTTGTCTGGCCTCTGTTTCTAGGTAAGCCCAAAAAAGGCTGGGATCACCTGGACAGTGATCCCTCACCTGGACATTGCATCCATAAACACACGGGGGCTGAACACCACTACATGCTATCACTGAATCCAATCACTAAACACTAAAATGGGATTTAATTCAAATAATGCTTCTTATGGGGTGGGGAGGGGGTAAGTATTTGAGCTTCTAATGAAAAGCTTGAAATACAGAGGGCTGCCTATATTAACTCATCCACTCTTAATTTCCACATTTAATTGCAATAGCAGCTAATTTTCTAAATTTTAAAAAAATCTTTCTGAGGTTAATTTCCTTATTTCCATAGCATCCAAACTGTGTTTCAAAAAATTCTTTAGCTGGCCAACAGACAGTTTTCCCCTCGATATTTTTGGTAGATGGCTCATTATGGAAAATCAATTATGTTGTTTCTCATTAAATGGTCCAACAGTATCATGAATGTTAAACATAATAAATTTCACATTGCAAGACAATTTCCATAGTTGAAATCATGAGGTTAGTGACATTATTAGCCTTTTCCCTAGATAAAGCTCTTACATTACTTCTGATTTTCTCTTCCTCCTAGGAAGATATAATTTATGAGGGCAACCTAGTCTAAGCTGGGTTACTACTTGAATTCTTGCTATTGAGAAGAAATCTTATCTATTAAAATAACAGAATAAAATTACTTAAATATTTTTAGAATATGGATGAATTTTCCTGTTGAAATGAGATGAATTTAATACTACAGGAATAGGCACAGATTTGACTTAATTAATCCACCAGGCAAAGAGAGGGGAAACTGCTTCTCGTGCAAAGGAATTGACATTCATGGCTGTTGTGTTGGGCATGGAAACCTCAGCAAGGAACTGAAATTATAAATAGAATGTTCTCAACACTGAACACAACCTTTCCTTCCTCCCCCGTGAGCACATCCCCCACAAACAGTGAATCCATAAATAGCCCCCATGGTGTGCATTAAGGGATTTTGCTGTTCCCCACATGCAGAAGCCCTTGGCCATGGGGGTGTCTCCTGCAGCTGCAGAGCAGCTCTGCCTGAGCTCTCCAGCTGCCACTTCTCTGACAGAGGTTGCCTGGTGGGGCCACAGACAGGCTCCCTATCCAACAGGCACAGGTTTCCTTGGGAAGCCACACCACCAGTGCCATTTGTTTTCTAACACAAACAATAGAACCAAAGTTATTTTACTCAATACGGGTGCACACGGTGTATGAAGGATCCAGAACAGCTTCTGGAGCGTGTCAGAGCAGTCAGAGCTAGCAAACACAGACCTGGGAGGATGCTCTGGAAGCCACTTCCCACAGCCAGCACCAAATCCTGCACTCCCCAGCACAGCCTGACAGCCAGGGCAGCTGAGGAATCCCTCTCCAGAAGGCACACGTGTCACAGACACAGCAAAGGAATCAGGAATCCTGGAGCACAGATATCCCTGGGCAGGACTGGCACTGCTGGACTTTGCCAGACAGTTGGCAGTGCCCACCCTGCACCCAGGAGAGGAGCTCAGTCTCTCAGGCTGGAGCATTGTTTCCTGCTACCTCAGGGCAGCTTCTGCAAGAAGGATTTCTGAGGAACTTGAGCAAGTCACACTCGATGTTCCTGGCACCTCAAACCTGCGAAATAAAAACTGGCCAACCTGGGATGAGGATTGGCAGTGAGTTCTGATCCCAGCAGGACTCCCCAACACATCCCTGCAGCTGCTGCTCAGAAAATATTCTTCTGCCCTTTGCAGAACCCTGTTTGACTGCAGGAAAGGAAACACTGAGTTTGCTTTAGCCCTCAACAACTTAACACAAGCATAGGGATTTTTTCCCCCCCTCTCCTTTTTCCCTTCTTAGGTGTTTTTAGCTGTGGATGAGTGGATGAAAACATGCTGTGGCTGAAACCATGCTTCAGGCTGAGGAAAGTGTCTGTGGCTTGCAAAAGCACAAAGGCATAAACCTAGACCTTTCTATTAATAACTGAAGGCAAGGAATTTCTTTGCACATTATATCCTTGTAATAGCTTTTGCGATTCTATTTTTATAGCACCACGGATTGCCTACCAACCTCTGTTGTCTAATAAACTTTCAAAGCACCTCACGTGGGCAAACAAGGATTTTCTAATGTATTCCTGACTGTAAATACACTACTACAGAACACAAAATTAGCTAAAACTGCAAGCAAGGCCAGGTATGGAAATCAAAGCAGCTTTGACGCTTCCCCCAGAAGAGGAAACAAAGTCTGTTGTTCTTCAGTCGCAGTCAGTCCACATCACCTACACGAGAGAAGAGTGGTGCTTCACTTCCAGGATAAATCCTGCTTCTCCAGGGTGTTACAACCCAAACTGTCACTTGCACAGACTGAAATTCTGGGGCTAGAACACACTGCAGCCTGTAGCTAACCCAGGTGCCTAACACAGGATTTTGGCACAAGCATCTGTTTCCTTAGCTTTACCCTCTGAACTGCACCACCACGCACAACACAAAATCAAAGCATCTTTTAGCAGAATGAAGAATTCAAACTGCATGTCTTCTCATCCACATAAAATGAGAGAAAATTTACAAAAAGGCAATGAACAAGCCCCATGTGACGTTTGCTCAGGCAGTTTGTAGCACCTGAAAGTCCCAAGGCAAGAACCTGGCACACAGGTCAGCCACAGCAGTGGAGCTGCGGCCTCTTCCAGGGAGAGGAAGGTTTCAGAGAAAGTCAAGCGAGAGCCCTGGAAGGTGTGGGGACAAGGAGCAGCATTTCAGGCACAGGGATATACAGGCATCCCTCTGGGTCAAGAGCTGGGGCACTGAATGCTGCTGGAACTCTGATGTCTGGCTGGTATGGCAAGAGAGAAATCATTACTGAAGCCCTCATCAGCTGTCCCAAAAGCCTGGAGTTTACATGGGTGGTCCAACTCAGCTGTGGCTCAGCCCCACACACTCCTCACAGGACAGGCTGGGAGACAGCTTGGCTTGGGGGGCTCACCTACAGACCAGGTCCTGAAGAGGGAGGAAGGGTTTGAAAACACTGCTTCCTGCAAGGGAGAAAGTGAAAATAACAGGCTTGGGGAAGCATCCTGAGCAATGTTGTTTCAGAAGACTGTGAAAATTACTGCAGTAAACTGAACTTCCCAGTTACACAATCTGGTGCAACTCAGCTGCAGAGGCAGCACCACTTTCCACCAGCCATGAATTTGGCCCAGCTCGTTGTCTCTGCACTGCCTCTCTGCCCAGGAACAGCCACAGTAAGATTTGAGAGTGTAAGGCAGAAAAGAATCCCAATCTGTTCTGCTCAGCTCAGCACAGGTAGGATATAAATAAAATACTCACCATGTGGGCTCTGCCCCTTGTGAATTGTTTTACCCTCACTCAAGGCAGGGATCTGATTTCTCAATTCAGCCCATCACCTCCAGCCTGCAAAGCACTGGAAGATGCAAACAGGTGTTGTTGGACCTGAGAAACTCTGTGCTGCTCCCACCCCCTGGCCCAAACGTTAAGGAGTGTGGGGAAAAGTCTGAACTGCAAGGGGATTATATTAGATGCCCTGAAAGTTTTTCAGGGAACCCTGGCTTCTTTAAAAGAAATACTATATGAATTCACTATCAAAGGCTCTCTCCTTAACACGCAGCAAAAGCTCATGGAAAAGAGTGTCAAATGCAATATGCCCTGAGGCTCAATAAACTTGAAAAATTCTCTTTCTGGTTGTGTGAACTGCCCTTGATGCTGTTTCTCAACTGGTGGGTCAGGAACACCAGGCAAGAGAGCAGAGGAGAAAAGGTCATGAGACGGTGACCATTCCACTGCAGTCTCCAAGAGCTTCCTCTATGCCCAACCTAACACCTCCCTGGCAGAGCATCCTCGGTGAGTTCTGCAGTGTGAAAGTCAATTCTAGGGGTTTAACTGTGCAGTCATTAAGAAAAGACAACTTTGAGAGTGAGGATAAAAGATGTGGAGTAATTAAAAAATACAAAGTTTGAACAAATGGCTGGTAACCTGAAAATGCTGCAAGATCCGTGTTTGGAAGAATCTGCACACGCTTCCCTTTTTATGGATGCAGAGATAGGACTGCTCATGGTGGGTGAAGTGCAAGATGATCCAGACAATCTGCTGCAGCAGGTAATCAGCTGGATAATTTAATATGACTTAAGGAAGAACAATTATACATCTAATGGCTAACAGAAAAGCAAAATACATCATGATTAAGGTTTTGCTGGAGGAAATGGGAAAGGCTAGAATACTCTAGGAATTACACCATAGAGAAGAATGATTAGCACATCAGCTCAGTACAGATGATTTCTTGCAAAGGGAGATACAAGAGAAAAACACTTGCTGCTGCTATAACCCTCTTTCCTGACAGAGAATAGTGTAGTTCTAGGCTCAGCCCTGGTCAGTGTACGTGCAGTGCTAATTTCACAGTTTTCAGATACTCTTTCACATTAAGAAAAGTGCAAAACCCCTCAAGTCACAACACAGAATCAGGGACCTATAAAAATATTTTCAGTAATTAAACACAGCACACTTGGATGAACAGGCAAATAGATGATTCTTCTAGAAAGCTCATCACTGTGGGTTCAGGATGCCATTCGCATCTTCCACCAAAAATAATCATTTTGTGTAAGATGCTGAATTTACTCAAAGACTTTTTTGATGAGATTTTTTTAAAAACTCTCTATGGAAAAGAAATGGCATTCTGAATGTGGGAGAATCTAGACCAGGTGCTACTTGACAGAAGGTAAGTGCACATGACCCCACTCCTGAGGCATCATGGAACATCCGATATAGAAAAGTTTTGGTTTTGACTTCCAGGGTTTTGCTTATCCATTGATTTTATGGGGGTCAGTTAAAGCCCAAAAGCAACGCACCTGCCATATAATGCCATATAATCTTGAATTATATGAAAAAAAGCCCAAAAAACCAACAGCAGTTGCTCAGAGCTCAGGCTGCGAGTTTGTGTGAGTAACTGCACGCTGCAGCCGCCCCTGCATGCTGGAGTCAGAAAGTCAGAGCCTCTTGCCACAGCCCCTGTGCCCTTAGAGGGCAACCAAAAACCTGCACGAGGAAACTCAGTAATGAAGGATGCAGATGGAGGGACCTGGGATTTCTGCACAATTAAGTTTGTGAGAACTGAAAGCCACTGTGCCTCACTCTCCTTATCTACAGAAGGGAGATTATCACCCTTATCTCTGCTGAAGTACTCTGGCATTTATGAATATAGAGGAAGTTGAGCAGCCTGTGAATGTCAATCTTTCCTTTTTTTGAGCAATTAAAAAAAAAAAAATCATGTGCTGCTATTTTAGCACCTCTTCTGTTTTTCCACATGCAGAGAACATCCTGGAGCTTTCTGCTCCAGTGCACGATTTCCCTGACTTTAGTTTCTTCAATAAACCAAAACAAGGGGGCAGGAGCAGAAAGCAAAAATAATATTAATTTCACAGAAAGTAGAAAACTAACTCTGGGCATTAAAACAGTCCACAAAATTGGTATATTTCCAGTAGATGGTTGTACATGAACAGTTTAATTTTCTTAACCATAAGATTTATATAACAGCATTTTTTCCACATTCAAAGCCTCTCAATGTTTACTGGTCCATTGTAGGATATCTAAAACCATGGTCTGTAAAAGAAAAATATTCTGTAGAAAACAGAACAGGACTTGTAGTGCTGTACTTGTGTCCAAATAACAAGGCATATATCATTTTTGAACACTCTACCACATACACTCCTTCTCCTTTCATTTAAAAGCATTAGGGCTGTTAAACCTGTAAATGGCAGCTCCAGAGCCAGGCAATAAAAATGCACTTACAGCTATTTTAGCCCCACATGTCAGTAATTCAACCCTTTAAGTTATTAGAAAAGACACCGATTGTGACAAAACTGAGAGGCTTTTTCCACCATTCATACAGCAGGCTGGGAAAGAGAGATGCAATTTCTCACATCTGCTCCCTCCCCACCTCTGTGCTGATAACACTCAGCTGGCCTGGGGTGGCAGTCTGTAATAAATCAGCCTGCACAGAGGCCCTTGCAGGATGCCAGGGCACAGCTCTGCCCTGGCCTGGCACAGAGCTGGAAGGCACAGACTCCCTGGCAGTGACAAAGTGTTCATGAGGTGTCTGTGCCTGGTACCAGGGCAGCTCCAGCACAGCTGGGTGGGCTCAGCCTGCTGGGATTTTGTCCCTGTGTGCCCACAGGCTGGCCCAGGTGCCACTGCAGCATTCTGCACTTGTTGCCAATTTCCAAGGTCACATCCTGGAAAAAAGGAGGCTCAGGGGTGACCTTATCACTCTCAGCAAGTCCCTGAAAGGAGGTTGTATCATGTGGGGTCAGTCTCTTCTCCCAGGCAACAACTGACAGAATGAGAGGACACAGGCTTAAGTTACACCAGGAGAAGTTCAGGTTAGATGTTAGAAAAAAATTCTTCACTGAAAGAGTGACTGGGCACTGGAATGGTCTGCCCAGGGTGCAGTGGAGTCACTGTCCCTGGAGGTTTAAGAAAAGCCTGGACGTGGCACTCAGTGCCATGGTTTGGTTGATGAGGAGGTGTTAGGTCATAGGTTGGACTTGATGATCTTAAAAGTCTTTTCCAACCCAGATCATTCTGTGATTTTCTGTGATCCTCAGTTTTGAGATCCACAGACCTCCCCCAGCCCCTCCCCTGGAGCTCACACAGGGGCTTCTCCCTGGCAAGGTTTGCAGACTGAAACCCACCCTGAGGAAAGCCTGACTCCACATGCACCACTACAGCAATTCTCTTTCCTACCAGTTAAAACACACACCAAGTATCCTTGTTGGAACAGCCCTGATATTGAATTTGCCTGGTTACATCTGCTGGCTACTTGAATGTATTTAAAGAGTTAAATTACAGGAAGCAACTTAATGCCTTGCAAACAGAACTCAGACTAAGACACATCATAATATGTAATTTCAGCTAGTAGAGCTAAGCTAATAAAACTAAATGCTTTCTTGGACAATAATTGAATTTATTTGGTACAAAGGGCTAAACAAGGGAAGTATCATTGTCACCGTGAAGGTAAAACCTGTTTCTGTCAAACCCCTTTCCAGCACTCAGAATTTCAGCACTGGTGGAATGAGACATGGTTTTGCCTCTGGTCAATGCACTGGAATAATCTCCTTCCAACAGTAACCTGTGCTGGCCTCAAAATCATTCCTACACAGCAGAGCTTCTCCTCTCTCCTCTGGGCACATCTTGTAAAAATAAACATTCTGGTTTTTATCTGTCTTTGTTCGGAACACAGCCAAGTTAAGGATGGATTTCACTCTCCTCCCAATGATCAGCAAATGAAGCCAACAGAATCCCTGTTTCCCACTTGGAGGGAGGCATTGCAGGGTAAGCTCTGCTCTGCTCCACAGCCAAAGAGCAGGAGACTCCTGTCAGGTGATTGCTCCTCTGGAGTGAGGAATAAATTGCACATACTGCCCCTCAAGGGGAGCACAGGGCTACTTCTAAGTAGAAGCACTCCCAGGTCACATTCAATGAGCTCAACCAGCACCTCCTGATCCCCTTCCCACCCAAACCCCAGCTCCTGACACCAGAGCACTGCCAGGGCTCCCCCAGCACTGCTTCCAGCACTACAGACACGGATACCCAACCTTACTCAACGTGCCTTTGCTAGTTTCGTTTCAAATGGCATAAGGGTGCAACCAGAAACATTCACTGCCCCTAATTAAAAGAAGATGCATCATAAAAAACAAGTGCAACTCTTTATTCTTCATTCATAGGACTGGAAAGGGTTCTGGCACTGACAGGTCAACCCACCTGGCTACCCAGCAGCACTCTGAGCCAACACCCTTTAGTCTCCTGACCATTACAAAAGGGTTTTTGATTTTGGTGTTTTTTTGTTTGTTTGAGGCTTTTTTGTTTGTTTTGCTCTTTTGTTTGGGTACTGGAAACATTTAGTCCAAAAACATGAACAGAGAACCTGGCTGGAGATCCAGAATCCTTTCATTTCCAGGTTCCTAGACCTCCTCCTCCACAGTGGAAAGCACAAGCCTGCTTGTACCTGCAGAGTCTCAGACATCGGGGAAGTTCCTTGTTCCCCTCACACTCCTGAGAGGGCAAATTCAGCACTTAAACTGCAGCCAGCTCCCCTGGGCTGGTACCAAGGGGGCTGAGGGCCAGGCACATTTTGGACACTCTGGCTTAGAGTACACAGGATTATCACTGGGGCTTCTCATCTGTACTGTTATTGTGATATCTTCACACCCCAAAGGCAATGAAAACCATCACAGCTGCTAACCAGGCTGGTACTATAACCACCCCATCCTAAAGGGTGTCCTGGAGCCTCTGCATTTAGGAATTCTAAACAGCAGGAACAAAAGCAAGTGTTGGCTTCCACTCCTGAAGTGTGCTTTGAGTTGTTTTTTTCCTTTGGGCTTTCTGACTCTCAGCTGTTTCTTCTGAACCAGCAGAGCTGTCTGTCTGGTTTGGCCAGAAAGGAGCCTGGGACACATCAGCAACCCCTGCCTGCTCCCAGTGCCTGGGATTGCCTGCAGGGAGAGCAAGAGCAGCCAGGGGTAAGGAAACAGGCCCTGATTAGCTGTGCTCAAGCCTTGGCCACAGGATCCATCACAGAGTCACTTCACCCCTGAGCTGAGAGAGTACCCAGGAAAAAGCCCTGCACCCTGATGGAGTACCCAGGAAAAAACCAAGTAAGAGGACAAATGTACTTTAGAAGGAAGCTAAAGAACTCTTAACACATCCACAAAGGCTTAAAATAAACCTGATGAAGTCCTACAATAGTAAGTACTAAAAATAGCTTTAGAAGCTGCTAGCTGTGTTGGTACAGTATCTTTCCAATACAATAATATTTACTCATTTCTGTTGAAATCGTTGTTTCTTAAACTGAATCTCCACAGAGAGCTTTTACTGATGGCTAAAACGGGTGGATGTTTAGGAACTGTCTCCACAGAGTTGGTTTGAGTGCAAAAAGATCTGCAACGACAGACAGGCTCATACAACACTCTCACATAATCTCTACATCTCTCTGATGTCAACTAATTATCATAGTAAGAAAGTAAGAACCTTCCTTCAGATGCCAGAACTTAGCCAAAGCTAGAAGAAATAATATTTATAACAGTTTAGCCCTGTTCCTTTAGAGCAGCTGAATAGCAACGCTATGAACCAGCCCCCATGCTAAGAAATGTATTGCACAGGCTGTTTTCATAAACCATCCTCAAAACCAAAGACCACATTTCTCCACTTTGGCAATCGGTAAACCTAAATAAGGAAGAGAAACATTGCAAATGAATGCACTTAATTTTGAAGAAAATGTGCAGCGTATGCAAACTAGGAGCACACTGAAAAAATGGCTGGGCATCCTTTTTCCTCTCTGCAGGTCTCAGGAGCTCCACAAGAAAAACAGCTACAGAGTCAAAGCAGGGGAAATGCACAAATTCTTGCCACCCAGGTGTTACAAATCATCCACCTCAGCTTCCTCTCACACTCCCTTCCAAAGTCAGGGAATCACAGACTGGTTTGGCTTGGAAGGAACCTTTAAAGGCTCCAATCCCCCAGATTAAATCATTAACCTACAGAGCCCTGCACACAAAAATTCTGCTCTGGATAAAGAGCCCTTAACTATAGGAAATATGGGACACAGGACAGAGTACAGTGAGTTTAATTAGCATAGTCAGTTTGACAACCAAGATGCCTTGGCAAGAACAAACAGAGCTTTGAAGATTACAAGAAGATTGGATCAAGATTAGCGACAGGAAAGAAGATTGAATCAACTTCTGCAAGCAAGAGATGTTGAAAATGTGTAAGTTTGTTTATGTGATATTTAACCTAATCATTGTAGTAAAAAATTACTGGCCTTCCTAGAATGGTATATAAGCACACGTAGCTCACAGTAAATTCGGATTCTGACCATCAGTCAGTGCTCCCTGTCTCTCTCTCAGCTGTCAATACTCAATGAGCAAGGCCTGGTGCCAGGGGCTGATGGAATGTGACCAGAGAGGATGGGAGGAAGGTGCAGGTACCCACCCACAGACAGGCTCAGGGATTGTGAACTACCTGGAGATAACTCCTCTGGTATTGGCAGACACAGAATTTCCTCTCATCAGCAGCAGTGAGGGAAAAGCTTGGCCCTGGTGCCTGAGCAGGGCAGGGCTCAGCTCCAAAAGCTCACTGAGTACACACAGTGTCACACGTGGAGCTCGTGTCAATGCCAAAACTTTTGACCACAACCTGTTTAAACATGTTTTAATTTTAAAGACTTCCTCCTAAACAACAACAACAAAACAGTGACTGGTAATAATGTAACTGGAGGTTGTATATAAAGGAAATGGAGAATTGTTTAGGCTAATCTTTAAAGGACCCTTAAATAATGTAACATTGCTTACAATACATGTGGCCAAAGATAAGATTATTTTAGGTTTATTTTGTACTGTGGTTTTTTGTTTTTTAAACCACTGCAGGAAAAGAACAAACTGCTGTTTATTAATGTTAGCTTGATTTAGAGAAAAAAAAAACCAGAGTAACTTGGCAATATAAAACTCAAAGGGGACAGAGATGGGCCTGTCCTAGGGTGACAGGATGCCTAGGGTGTCCTAGTGTGCCTAAAACCTGAAATCATGTGGATTTCAGCATTTGCAATTACCTACAGGGTGTGTAAGGATTCAGATGCATCCTTAAGCACGGACTACCACAGTCTGTGGAATCTGCATTTCTGTTGAGATGGTTTCCAGCCCCTTCAGGCACATTGAAGGATGTCTGTTAATCAGCCCCTAGTTCTAATAAAATGAGGGTTATGGTGTTTGCTCACTGAATTATGGCCTGCAAAACCTTAGATGGTTTATTTTACATCCCTGATTTCAGCAGCACAATGGTCTCTTAACATGGAAGTGCTCTGCAGCACCTGGATGGGTTGTCTGGAACTCCATGGCATGGCCTGTCAGCCACAAAAAGCTCTCAAATGATGATGCAGAGTGAAGATTGCTAATCCCTGCAACTCCCAGAGAGGCATGGCTGCTTTGCTAATTGGCAACAATCAAATTATACTTTCTAATATTACAGGCAGTGCAAAAGCCTGTTCCAGATGAACACACTGCAGCAGATGACTTCTTCACTTACTCCAAGTTCTGTTAGCTAAAGCAGTGGGAAGGAGAAACACTGCAAGGAGTGAAGTGCTTGATGTAGTGTCAGAGAGGCACAGGATTGCTGGGACATGCTTCATGCCTTGGAACCCCAGAAGTGACAGCCACACCATGGAAGATACCTGCAAGGGGCACGGCTGGTTTTGTCCCATTTGTTTTGCCTGGCAACCTCGTTATTCCCTATCAGCTCCAGACAGGTTATTTAAAATAGCCTGTGAAGGGCATCAATATCTGCAGTAGCCCCATATTTCAGAATTTCCAGACTTTTTTTTACGCCCAGATCCAAACAGAAAGCGATAGATTCTCTGTCTTGAAGCTCAGAGCTAAAGGTCTATGGAGAAAGAAAAAAAAAAATCTACTGCAATGAAGTCGCTGCTTGTTTTTCCCCTTCCTTTTCCAGGGTGTAACTCTCCTTCACCCAGAACAAACCAGGCTCCAGCCTCTGACGTGCAGCTGGCACACAGAACACTGAACAAGATTATGTAAGCCACAGAATTCAACACAAACCAGTTGTTTCCCCAAAAGCTTCAGAAGCATGGAGTCATACATCTGATATATACCTTGAACTCCAAGGTCTGGCCCAGATTTGTATCTGGCTGTGTGAGTGCCGCCAATGAACATCACTCAAAAACTTGGCCCAAGCCAATTTCCGTGGAAGTTTATTGTGTAGAATTCAAGCAGTGCACACGGCTTCACACAGCACTGCAAACACGGCACAGTCCTGCTGCTGCTTTGGGTTTCTGCAGCCTGCAACTCCAGGAACGCTGTGCAGAGGTGGGCACAGCAGGCTGGCTCACACCCCAGCCTACTTCCACAGAGGCTCCTCTCTTCCTGGAGCTCCCCAGGACTAAAACACGCACTCAAATCCCCTGGTCACCTTCCCAGTTTGTTCCAGTCCTCATCATCTATCAGACTCTGAAGTGGGTGCAGCTGGTCATTCTGCTCCCTTTATCACCTTCCCTCCTGTGCCTTCTCCTCAGAAAAACCCATCAGTGACCAGCAGCACGGGGGGTGACAGGCAGGGATCAGGAAACCCTGGCTCTGTTGCCTGGTGCTGGTGATGCCTTGGGGTGGCTGACCTGAAACAGAGACTGGACAGAGCTGGAGAATAAAGTAGATATTTATCGAAAGGCCTTTAGGATAGACCTTGGGCAGGACAGGGCCTGACCAGGGCTACACACCCAAGGGGGACTAAAAATGGTCACAAAAAATGTCTGACCAGTCATGAGGTCTCACACTTTTATAAATTTTGGTCCATTTGCGTATTGGGGTTTAATTGTCCAATTATAGCTCCAGGTTGTGAGGTCTCATCCTTCTTGTTTTCTCATCCTTCTTGTTTTCTCTCTTCAGTCCACCATTGTTTTTGCTTTTGGGCCTGAAAGTTGTCCTTGGTCTTCAGCAGGAAAAGGATTTTTGTCCACCTACTCTGTGAAGAGAGCTCACCAGCACCTAATGTGAGGCTCAGAACTGCACCCCTGGGCAGCACAGAATCTGAAAAACATCTAAGCTAAAACTTAAGACATCACTGGGAGATGGCAGCACAAATCTAAACCCTGTCCTGACCCCCTTCCTGCTCCCCATGCCTTCACCCTGGCACACCAAGGGCAGAGGGCAGCTCTCCCAGGTGAAAGTGCAATTCCTCACATAACAATACCCTGGCATGAATACATCTTCTAGACAGAAAAGCAATGCAGCTTTTAAAAAGCTGGAAAGATTTCACAGAGTCAACATCTGGCAGCAGTTGCCAAAATAAACACAGCATAGAAATATTTGTAAAATAGCTGAGAAGCACTATGGATAATATGGCATTATACTAGAAACAGAGCAACATATTAATCAAGGAACAATAAAGCTTTTAATTATATTTTAAAGAGTCTCACTTAAAACCAGTGCAAAACATAACTCATGTGGAATGACTGGCCTGTTTCCCATTGGCTCCCTATGCCAGTTCTCCAGCTGTAAAATTAAGAAAACAAGTCTTGGGGGCATGAGGAGGGAAAAAAAAATGAAAGACTAAGGAGCTCCAATAGAGCTGTAATTGACACCACAGAAGTAGGTGGGCTAGAGATCACTATCCAAGCACCACAAAACTGTGTTGGTTTGGAAGGAAATACCACAAATATTAGGAGAGGACCTGTGGCCATCCAGTACACAAGTGCAAATTCACTGGGGAGCCAAATACCCTCCAGCTCAGTCCCATCTTCTATGAGAGCTCCAGAGCTCTCCCCTGGCACACCAAACCTTCTGTGGAACACAGCCACGAGGCCACTGTCACACACTCGCTGCATCCTCTGAGAGCTGGGCTGCCAAAATGCTCCTTCTTCTGGAGCTTTGAGCAGTCAGAAGGAGATAAGGCTGTGACACGCTCCTAAGCTGCAGCAGACAGGGTGTTTTACACAAAGTGTCTGGAGCACACATGAATCAAAGGAACTTTCGGACATAAGGGAGAAAAGATTGACAATATCTGCTGGTTTGAGGTGCTGAGAAGAGAGGCTGTCATCTTTTACTGTCAGCTATGCAAGGTCCGTATGGTCCTCTGCAGCACTCACCCCATCTCCAGCTTCCACCAGGAGAAGCATCAGATTGATGGGAAACCCTGCATGGGCAAGATCCATCTCCATGGAAGTCCACTGGAGGAAGGAATCTGCCACAGGAGATGGAGAGCAGAAGAGCTGGGGCTCAGTGACACTGAGTGACACTCAGCTGATGAAATGGCAGCACTGGCCAAAAGCACTTGGTGAGCTTTTTGCCTTAAAACCCACCCCACTCAAACCCACTCTGTCCAAAATGACCTTTCATCTTAAAATTCAGGATAACTATAGTTGGAAAAGATCAGTGCTGGAAAAGCTGTAACAACCCATTTAGACATTACCAAAATGAGTGCTCTGTGTGAACCCTTCCCCAGGCCCCACACTCCCAGGGGCTTTTCCTATTCCTATTAAAGGCACCTAAGAATTCTCTCCTCTACAAAGCTCTAAATATTGTATTTCCTCATCACTGCACACTTCCAAAGAAGCAGGACTGTACTCTGCATTTGGGTTTAACACACAGGACTCATGGGAGGTGTTCATGCTTTGCACAAAATCACAGTCTGGTGTCACTTGAGGACCTCTGGCAGCACCAAGGAAAAAACATCACCCCAGCTAAACACCAAAATAAGTGGGATATTGCAAAGAATGGAAAAAGGGATGATTAAGGAGCTTCTAGTGACCAAGGAGTGTAAGGGCAGAATGTGAGATAGCAAAAGTCAACCTGAGACTCAGCTACAGACATGAAAACCCATGGCACAGATGTTCTGCAGCTTCATTTGTTAAAAGAGAACAGCAAAGCAGAAGAGGAGCTCCTCACTGTTCATGTGGCTACACAGTCCCTCAGCTTTGGGATTATTTGTGATTATGCCAGTGAATATGCACTGGAAACAGAGACTGGAAAGTCTTAATAGGAAATATATATATGGAAATGGCTCAAGGTCCCACATTTTACCTGGCAGAAACATCAAAAGACAGAGGTTCACCATAAACAGTCATCCATGGTAATGTCTCTGATGGAAAACCACAACAGACCACAACTCCAGGTCTAACTGTGATTATGTCACAGGCTGTAACAAACTCTGGCGGAGGGCAAAAAGAATCTGCAGGGGAACAAGGGTAGAAGCCCACAGGACGGATTTGTGCTCTGGCCTTCCAAACTTTTTAGAGCAGGAGACAGACTGCATTGCTAAAGGCTTCTCTGGTACAACCATGCCAGCAAGGGCCTAAAGTTGTTTTCTGCAAACAGGGGAAAGGTGAATCAAATTTCCAGCACTGGACAATGAACTTTTCAGCTCCAAGTAAGCAGCAGAGATTCTCCTCTTTCCAACCAGGCTTTAACTGCATGAATCCCTCGAAGAGAAGGCTAAATGGTATTTTATATTTAAGAAGATCCACCATGACACCATCTCATGAGTAAGAGGGTATTTAAATGACAGGTTAGCAGCACTGTAAACAACCCAGGTCAGGCACAGGAGCCCTCCTCAGGATGGGGGGCAAGCTTTGAGCAGTGCTCCAGGCTGTGCCCCGACACAGGCAGGATGACCACCCTGCACTAAACCAGGTAGAGATTACCCTGCTTTGGGGCACATTGATTTTTAACTCTTCCACTTCACCCAGAAGCCACCTGCTGCCAAAACACTCAGGATGATACAGGCTGACTCCAGGATCAGAGCTGCTCTGTAAATTACCCCTGCTGGACTTTACAAGAGTGAAGTAAGAAAATAGTTGTTGCCCAGGTAAAAAGCAGGAGAAGAACACTTTAATGCTGGGACAGCAGATAAGCTTCATGGAGAGAACCTGCATTAATTTTACTGTACTGAACAGGAGACTACCCAAAGGATGCTACTATACAAAAGAATTATTCCTTATCTAATTTCTGCACACCCAGAGGATTGTGTGCACTGCCTGCAGACAATACATCTAGGTAGAATATTAGCACACTATCCAAGAACCTGGCTGAAAGGGAGTACATTTTCACTAGGGCCATAATTCCACAAGAGAGTATATTTTTATGGAAAAATCCATTTTTCACTTTCACAGTGATGTTTAAGTATTGCAACACATTTTATGATAGTTTCCTCAACATTAAAAATACAACTTCAAATAATACAGAGCAATAAATATGACACTTATGGATATGATGGCAAATGAAGCAGGGATGAGTTCTGGCTTCAGTTCTTTAAGGTGGGTTGATATATTGCAGCTCATTCTATGGGGCTGACGTACCTTTAAATGCTGCTTTTTTTGGCTGGTTTTTTTTTTCTTTCCTAGGCTTAATATTGCCAATTTATTCTCGATTGGTGTTGGGTATTTTAGAGAGGAGAGAAGAAAAGAAACGAAGGGCAGGATGATGCCAGTTGTTGCATCTGGCACTCCGGTGACAGTTTGAAAATTACTTTTAATAAGGGAAGTGTTGATTTTTAAAGTCAAGAGTAATGTGAGCCTGTAACATGTGGCTGGGAAAGCAAACAGACATTAGCTCAGCTGATAAACACATGCTGAAAGCAAGGAAAAGGAGGATATTAACTGGGATCCCACATGGTGCAGACACTCAGAATGGCTGGGGTGTGCACACGTGTGTGAGCACTTGGGCACCAGCAAGGCTGACACAGCCAGCCTGGGGCCAGAGCTGCAGCTCAGTGAGAGGCCCTCAGAATGCCACCTGGCTACAAAAGGAGGTGATTTGTAAGGATAATCTGACTTCTGATGTGACATGGCCAGATACCACATCACCCTGGCCATCAGACTCACCGCAGGACTCGCCTTAGGACAAAAAAAGCCCCCTCAGGGAGAGCCCTGTCTATCCCCTCTCCCACTTCAGATCAGAGTAAGTGGCAGCAGAACCAGCCCCTGGCACAGGGGCTCTGCAGAGCAGGGAGCTACTCGGGCAGGCACTGGGGAAAATCCCCTGTGATCCTCACTGCCACAGCAGGAAACACTACAGAAACCTGGCGTGGTGCAAGAGGAAGCTCAGCAGGAACAAAGCTTGTTCTTACCTGCTCTAGAGCCAACAAAGCAGCTGAAATGAGGCACAGGAACAGCCCTGACTGTAAAGGAGAGAGATGGAAGTATTTGCAGTAGCTTTTCTGTGGGTTAGAGCCCCTGGAAGGCAAACAGCCAGCCATGCCCTTGCTCTCCTCACCAGCCTCTCACAGGTACTGCTCAATGGTCAGATCAGCGCCGTGGGCTCTCTCCACACTTCTGAGATCTCATTTCTCCTCTCATCCAAAATCACTGTCAAACCAAGAGAATGCTCCTGAGGACTGTTCCTGGCAGCAAGCCAGAGTCCAGAGGAGTTCAGGGCTCCTGCCCTGGTCAGCTGCTGCTGTCCATGCTCCACATCTGGCCTTGGCAAGACTGGCTGCAGCTGGAGCCAGCGGGGCCGAGCCACAGGACCAGGGAGAAGGATTTTCTTTGTGGATTCCAGGCTGCACAAACTGGAATCTCTCAAGCTGAGGGAAAGGACGGTGTCTGGAGGATGTTGGAAAGATATTTCTGATAGGCACTGAAAGCTTGCAAAGGATTAGTAGAGAATTAGGCTGAAATGGAGTTAGGGTGCTCCAATGGGTGTGATCAGGCTGCAGCACTTCCAGGAAAGAATGGTTGAGGAAGCCAAGCCATGGAGCACCAGCCTGGGCACAGCTGGGGAAAAGGCAACACATGCTGTCAGCAGAGCCCAGGAAACCAGGAGCTTGCAGAGGGAACCCAAAGGGGGCTGGGAAAATGAGGAGCAGGGACAGCTGGTTCTGGAACCTCCAGAGCTGTGAGCAGCACGGGGACTCTGGTGATACATCGAATACATTCTTTTCTGCCTATAAAAAATGCCAGTATCTGCATCCAAAGGCATCGACAGCTCCTGAGACAGCGCCAGAAAATCAGTATTTAACTTTTTACCCATAAGCAATACCAAGGGAATGTTAATAAGGAACAGAAGGCGAAACACGGGTTCACAACTCACAGCCACAAGAAGAGCCTTGCCCTTTGAAATGTTCAGCTGCTCCCCAGCCCTCGGCACAAATGCTGTCCTGGCTCCTTCCCTTGGCTCAGCCAGGAGGATCTTCCTCCCCAGGTCACCTGTCCAGCACTTGGGCATTCCTCTTGTGTTCCTCACAAAAATTCACACTTGAGACTGCTGACATCTTCAGATATACTCATCTGACAGAAGTGCCCAGGAATTTCAGATAAAAATAAGAGATTTTGAATACTGCATGGATTCTTGCTATCTATTGTGAAAACGGATCATTGTACTAAGTTTTCTGTGAGAAAAACCTAAAAAGCAGTAATAATAATAATAATAATAAAAAAGCCCCAAATCCTCAGGCTGAGATACTGACCTCTAGAGAGGTCAGAAGAGATGAGATCTGAGAAAATAAAAACTATGCTGGTATTTATTCACATGGTACAATTAAGAGAGTTTGAGAAAATGCCCTGAAATTTAAATACTTCTAGTAAGCCCTTATACTTTAAAATTGAGGCTGTTCACAGACTGTCTTCTTTTAAAAACCAAACCTTTTTTTTGAAATTTCAGTAAGTCAGAATGTTTCATTTCTCAGTCATAATTGCTAATCAGGAAGATGTGATACAATCTGCTAAATCTCAAGAGTGCTAAGATATGAAGGGCCTTTAGCAGTGGTACAGGTAATTAAGTTTGTTATGATTTTCTATATATTCTGCAGCAGAAAATCTGATTGTTCTTTTGGCAAGGGGCCATGCCTGTTCATCTTCAAAGATGACCTGCTTTAAATTTTAAAATAAATATTATTTAAAGTTGAAGGTAATTTTATTTTAATAGAGCACACAATACCAATGTATGTTCTTCATTACATAGAGCCATTATTTTTTTTGCTTATATACCATTGCATTGAAAATTTGTCTGATATTTTTAATACATATTCAAAAGATGGAAACACTGAAGGCAGGTGATGTTAACTGAGATGACAGATCCTGTGGAGCTGTATTAACATATTGGCATGCTAACAGTCTGGAATTTTATGACTGGATGTAGTAAAGGGGAAGATTCGAGGAAGTCTGAAAAAGAGGAGAACTTAGCATCGTTTTTTTCCTAATCATTGGTGTTTCTCAGCAATTTCCATGAGGCATTATGAGAAACAACAACTGTGGGAGATCTCAGGGATTCCTGCTGGTTGGCAGCAGAAGGAGAATGTTGTTTTGGAAGGATCAGGGGTCAGGGGCTCCCCATTTCTCTGGAGCTGGAGGGAATACAAACCCCCTGTGCCACAGCTTGGGAGTGTTCCACGTGGAGTCAGAGCTACCCGGAGACCTAAAACTGCCATAGGTGCTCAGAACCTCCAGCCACCCTGCAGAGCTACTCTAAACTCTCATTACAGTCAGCTCAAAGGTGATTTATTTCATTAAACAGAAATTTACATACCCCCTGATCTTAAACCTTGCTCGTTTCAGCCAGTATTCAAAACAGAACCATCCTCAGTGCCATTAATCCACACATGCTCACACATCTGCTCCCAGCCTGCAGATCTAATTAGTTTTCTTCCTCAAGAAACTGTCTCAAGTGAAGCCCCCAAGAAAGCCCTAACCACATGCATCTCACCACTTCCTGAGATTTACTCCCAACATTATTTGACAAGCTATTAGGCTGAACTGGAAAAAAAAAAAAGATGAGTGCAACCATGTAGCTGCTTTACTGTACAGACAGCTGCTTTAGCAGCTAAATAAAATTAAAAGTATCTGACCAATTCTTATGTAGAGGCTTTGTTAATTCACAGGCACAGTTTGGATTTCTGGAAAATGCTTCCTGTTGTCCATTTTGAAATTATACCTTTGCTTTGGTAAATGGTATTATTGAAGTCTCCAACTCTAACAAATACATTAAACATAAGCCAAACATCACCCGTGGTGCAGCCAAACACTCTTAGTGTTAAAATAAAGCCAAACATTACTCTTGGCAGGCATTTTGAAATTATACATTTGCTTTGGTAAATTCTATTATTGAAGTCTCCAACCCCAACAACTATGTTTAAAATTAAGCCAAACATCACTCTTGGTGCATGGTATTATTAATCAGCAGTCATTTAACCTCATCATGTTTGTGTGTTTTTCCTAAAAGGTATTCCCTTCAAATAAGGCAATAATCAAAATAAATTTATCTACACCCTGTAACAACCAGTTTTCCTTAGCACAGACTAACACATTTGCACTATCTTAACCCAATTAAGAATTTAAAAAGAAGTATTAATGCAGCATTTTTAAGAACAAGGTGTGAGTTTCCCAAGGATGCATCAATTATTACATTATCACCTACGGTCTGGGACTTCAGCCGTCATGCTTCCGATGATGGGCATTTTAAGGCATTAATGCTGGGCAATTTTCTCAAAATTCCTTTCAGGACAAATCTCCTTAAGCTCATAACATCTTAACGCTTTCAAAGAACAAAAGCCTCCCGTTCTAGGAGAGCAGAGTTAATGCAGCCTGTCTGCCCTGCCTTTGTGAGAGCTGATGGCAGGAGAACCCAGGAGAGAGCAGATCACACAGCTGCAGATTCTCTGGGGGCAGGGAGGGAGGGCAGGCACGGAGGGCCTGGTCTGCCAAGGACACAGGGCCCTGCCACGGACACACAGCCCTGCCACGGACACACAGCCCTGCCATGGACACACAGCCCTGCCATGGACACACAGCCCTGCCATGGACACAGGGCCCTGCCACGGACACACAGCCCTGCCATGGACACACAGCCCTGCCACAGACACACAGCCCTGCCATGGACACAGGGCTCTGCCATGGACACAGGGCCCTGCCATGGACACACAGCCCTGCCATGGACACAGGGCTCTGCCATAGTCACACAGCTCTGCCACAGACACACAGCCCTGCCAGGTGTGGCACTCCCAGGTGTGGCTCTGCCAGCTGTGGCTCTCCCCCAGGTGTGGGTCTCCCCCAGTTGTGGCTCTCCCCCAGGTGTGGGTCTCCCCCACGTGTGGCTGTCCCAGGTTTGGCTGTCCCAGGTGTGGCTATCTCCCAGGTGTGGCTCTCCCCCAGGTGTGGCTGTCCCAGCTGTGGCTTGGCCATGCCCACCCACCTCCACGGGCACTGCCAGGCCTTGGTGTGGCCCTGCACACGGAGGCTCCCCAAAGCAGACTGGCATGGGAAATGCTTCTGTCTCAGAAGGGAATTTATGAGCATGTCCCAAATCCCAGGAATCAATGAGATGTGTGACAGGTAAAGCAAAAAGAGCAGGGGGCCTGAACACTCACCAGAGGAGGATTTTTGACTATTTACCTTCTAAACTTGGTGGCATTTACCCAGCAGCTGTGACCAGTGTGGAAAAGGATCATTGCAAAGATTTAACCTTAAGGCTCTTACAGGGGAACACAGCAAACACGGAGAAGTTACCTGCACCAAAAACCAAAATCTGCAAAATAGGAGAAAGAGCCCTTAAGTAAAGACACACCTGTGGCAGTGTTCAAGCCTTCTCTGTAACATGAGGGAACAAATAAAGAAGGATCTCTGTTTCATAATAGTCTCCTGCTTTTAAAAAATTACATTATTAAGGTGTATAATCCATAAGTCCATCTAAAAAGAATGCATGTGGAAGAAAGGGATTGTGTTTGATTATACAAAATATAAGTGGTGGTGGATTACATTGCACTCCAGTGTCAGCAGAATATAAAGAATTTGAAAACAATGATTTGATTTTTAACAAGATGCAGAGAGTTTGTCCATGGTTAGTCAGAAGCATTGTGCTTTACATAAATGCTTCACAAATGGTGACACAGTAATTACAGCATGAGAAAATGGCCACTATCTGTCTGCTCTGCATTTTACAGACTAAATAGAGATTTCATGCATAATGAATACACTTGTGTTAGCACAATTCACTTTTCCAATATTATTTTATAAGGTGAGAATAATATAAATTTTAAATCGTTATTCAAGTGTTACATCTATTTTATCACGAGTTACATTTTTAATAAAACCCAACTTTACTTGAAGCACACAGTGTTTGCATAATCTGTGGAAGAAAATTGGCATTCTAGGAATTTATAATTCGCTTATTTCTTATCAAGCCTTTTGATGTACTCTGCAGATTGATAGGGTTTCAGTGTATTTATACAGACAGAAAATATATTTTCTGTGTTTGTGTATTTGCTCCTTTGAATAGACTTCTTTACAGTTTGCAACGCATTTTCATATAGTTTGCAAAAATACGTTTATGATTTATCTGCAGTTTAAAAAATTCATTTCAAATCTTCTTTGATAGATCACACTTCCAATTTTTGTTGTGACACAGATTATGCCAATGTGCTCGACAAAGAGGATGCAAAGTGATTTTAAAGCAGAAGTTCAGCTGACAGTGCCCAGGCTGCTGTGTGAACCCAAAAGGATTGGGGGCTTACAGTCCCATGGATGGACATTGATTATTTGGGGCTTTTCTAGGATTAATGTGGAGGCTCCCACTGGGCATTTCCCAGTGATGCCTTTGGGTGTGATACTGAACCACTGCTGTGTCCCCATCAGTGCCACACATCTTTTCCATTTACTGACAAGCTGTCAAGGACCCGCTAACATGTCAGGACTCTGGAACGTGGGGTTTTTTGATAAAGCTCTTTTCAGTTCATGATATCCATGTGGAGTTCATGTCCAGGCTCAAAGCAGCTTGGAGACAGCCAGCACCTCCCAACTCAAGTGTAGAGGACTGCACATCCAGCAGAGTCCCTGGAGCAGGACAGAACACACGGGGATGCTGCATTCAGGGGAATCTCACATGGTGCTGCCCAGAGCAGGAATCCCCTGGCAGCACCAAGGGACCTCAGCAGGGAACACTGCTCCATGAACATCTGCATTCCCAACCCCACAGGATCAGGAGGACACGGGGAACAACACACACCAGTGGCTGTGGGCTGGAGAGAGAGAGGAGGGAGAGTTCTTCCTTGTGCAGCCACTGAAACTGTGGAGGCAATGACTGGACTGCAAGGGATGCCGTAAGATTTCAGCCTTTATATTTTTCAAATCCTGTACTGCATAAGGCCATAACTCCAAACTCTATACAGAGTGTGAGCTCCTGTCTTCACATTTTGGTCAGACAAAACAATTCCTCTGGCACTGAGATCCAAGGACAGCTTGAGGCCCCGAAAAGTATAAAAAATGTGAATCAGGGTGGAGCAAACTGGGGGTAAATGACCTGAAGCTGTAATTGGAGAATTCACCCCTGATACGTAAATGGACCAAACTTAGAATTGTCTGAAAAACTCGTGACCATCGTCCACCTTGGGTGTAGCCTCTGGGAGGCTCTGGCTGTCCAATGTGTATCTGTTGAAGGCCTTTAATAAATACCCACTTTATTCTCTTAATCTTGTCCAGCCCCTGTTCTAGGGAGCCACTCCAAGGCATCACAGGAGGCGAGGTTGCTGAGAACCTGTCTGTCTTTCTTACAGGACAATGCCATATTCCACCCTGTCTGAGGGGAAAAACATATAAACATGTGACAGTGCCAATCACAGAACTGCTCTGCAGCTACAAGAAAAGCCTCCAAATCTGAGGCTTTGAGTATGACACAGCCTCGTGACTTGGCTCCTCTGCTGATGCTCAGGGATTTCCTTCTGCTTTGGAAAAGCAAAACCCAGGCAGCACCTGGCTGGTTCCACGTTCTGTGCATCCCTTGGAGGGCTGGAATGAAATCTGTGAGGACAGTGGATGGAGAGACCCTGGCAGACAGGGATAAGGCAAAGAACTTCCAAGAAAAATCCCCAAAGGTCCATGGAATGAACACAAGTGCAAGAGGGAGTAACCAGACTGCCTGGAATGCATGGATGTTCCTCACACCACAGACTCAGTGAAAGACTCAATGATGTTCCCATGGCTTTAATAAAAAAATGTAAAGCCCCATGAAGAGAGAAAGAGAAAAACTTACCTCCAGTAAACCTGAATTGGTTAATTTTCAAAACTAGTAATTTTTTAAATACGTGAATATAACATGAATATTTCAATTCCCAGGACTATTCTGCAAGTACCTTTTATGATGAGTGATAAAATGTTTCTGTTTGGATGCAGTTGTACTAAACCATTGTAATGGGGTTCTCTGCTTGAACCTGCAACGGAGCTGCATCCCAGATTTGGGGCTGCATCCCACTTTTGAGAGGATACTTTATTATCAATAGCTGGGTTTCAAATGCAGCCATGACCTCTGTCAATGAGATAAATCAGGATATTAAAAAAAGACAGTGCCACAGTTGTTTAACCTGAACCAATGGAATTTCTGTGCTTTGGGACAGGCTAAGCTCATCGCTGCAGATCACCACGGGCAGCATCTTTGCAGCAGCCTTAGGGTCACCACCCCAGACAGGAGGGAGGAGGGCAGCAGCATCCAACCCTTTGTTTGTTGGCTCAAACTGTTGTCTCATTAAGTCAAAAGTCAAATTCCCAGTGATAATTACTGGGTCAGAATCAACCCAAACTCCCCCATCTTGCTTTTCTTCTGGCCTTTATATTCTTTCTTGTGAATTTTAGAATGTAATGCCTTTAAATCAAGAAGAATTTTCTGGCTAAAAATACCAAGCTTACTATACATTATTATTATTATAAAAGCTATGTATTATTTGCAGGGGGCAAAATATTCCAGCTTGAATCAGTATTTCCCATTTTGTGTTCAAAACCTACAAAAATATCCCCTGAAATTAACATTCTTCCAACTGCGTATGTACAACAAATGTTTCCATTTTTCAAAATGAAACCTTTTCAATAGAGAAACAAATCTGTGGGTTTCCAGCAGGAAGAAAACTGCTTTCCCCCCCATCAGCTCTCCTGTTTTTCTATTGTGTGAGAGATTTATCCTGATGGAGTTTAGCCCAGGGCACTGTGCTTGCCCCTCCACGTTCAGGTTACTGCAAATGTTCTTTGTGCTGCCTGTCACTGTAGCAGTGTCCTGCCTGTGCTGCAGCTCCATACATATTTAAACAGGCTGTTGCTTTACAAGCACATGTTCAAAAGATTTTATCTAATCAAATTTTAAATAGGAAATTACTTGTCTGACTTCACATCAGAAAGCTATTCCTTTTTCCCTGCTGCTCCAGATTGGGTTATTAGGACTTCACTACTAAATGGTCAGCAGTGTCTGAGTCACCAGTCATAATTCTGGGCTATAAATATCAGATGATGATTTATTACGAGGCAGTTGCAATGCTGCAGTAGCAAATTCTCTTTAATCTCTTTAATTTGGAGAGCAATGGCAAATAGTTTGAAAAGCTGAGAATTTCTAAGGTTCTCTGTGCAAGTGACAGCTTTATCAGCTGATTTCAGTGTCTCCCTCCACCTCCAGGTGGTTCCAGGAGGTTTTCATGCCCACAATGACCCAGTCCTGCTCATCTCTGTGGATTAATTGCTAACTGTGGGCAGCAATTCCATGGCAAATGGGCTAAAGCTGTGATGGTGAGAACGTTCAATGACTTTGACAGGTAAATTGAATAATCTTTGAAGGAGTAGTAATTCCTTTGTGTGCTACCTGCCTCACCACTGTTAAATATTCCTACCTCACCTGGATCTCAGGTGAGAGTTTGTGACCTGCCCAGTGACAGAAACGGTCCTGGCTGCCTATTCAAAAGTTGGAGTTTGCTCCCCAGAATATCCAGGCACTGCTTTCCCCTCTCCCAAAATGCTGATTCCACCTCTCCCAGAGGGCACCAGCCCAACGTGCCTCTCCCTTTTTGGGCAATGGAGCTGCCCAGGCAGGCTGCTGGTGTAAGGGAGGTTTGCTTGTGCAAATCACACCTGGATCAGGAACGTGCATCATTTCAGAAAGCATTAAAGCAGGAAATGGACTTAAATCTCGCTGAAATGAGACTAATCTGAAAACTTGACAGAATTGTTTATTTAGAAGATGAACAAACCAAAGTGACACAAGATACCTCAAGAGATTAAAAAAAACCAGACCAAAACCATTTTCTTAATTTCAAAATACCTCTTTGTCATATTCAAAGATTGGTTGGTTCTTTCTAGTTTTTTATTTCAGAAATAATTCAAATTTGGCTTGACAAACTATGAGGCATTCAGAGAAGAGCAAGCACAATAGGGAGATTAAAGAAGACAGCCTAAAGAACATTAGACAATCTGTCTAAATCCTAAAAGACAGGGAGACAAGGAAAGAAAACATTTTCTGATTGTAATATTTAGGAGCCTGAACTAAGAATAGAATGTAATTTGGAAAAATAAAAGCTTCTGATACGAGTAAACATGAGGGGCAATTACTGGAGGCAAATAGAGGAAACCAGACTCACAACAGTGTTAGAAGTGCTGTAGGATCTTGTATCTGTCTTTTTCATCAGTGAGAACTATGATGATGACCCTCAGACATCCATAATTTAGGGACTTCACCCTGTTTGTACAGATCCAGGCTCCACACTTCAGCACCTCATATAAACCCAAAAAGGTTTCTAACCTCCCTCTTTTGCAAGTGAAATCCAGTTCCTGAATTTGGGGCTACTGGATGATGTCACAGCCCACCATACCCTAAAAAGCCTCTGAAAGGTGTCAGCTGTCCTGTCCAAACTGGAGATTTCAGGGAAATATTACTTGACTACTTTCAGGATCAAAGGACAGAAATAAGCACTCTTAAAAACCAGCAGACAGGAGACACTATGGGATAAACCAGATGCAAAATCACCTGCTGAGGAATAATGTGCTTAATCTTTGAACACTTTTCAGGGAAGGAATTTAAGTACATGCAAGATCATCAGCTGGTTTAAGTTATTTTAAAGTACCTTGATCTCAAGGCAGCCAGATCCAGCCCTATAAATTCTTGATGCTGTTGATATGTCACATACTTTAGCCTGAAGTTCTGTTCTTTTTGTAGTAAATCGAGTCTAGAGTACAGAGCAGTTGTGCTGTGCTCTCTGTTACTGTAAAACTAAACTGTGCTTTCTTTCAGGGTTTTGTTTTGATCCTAAATTTCTCAGCTGAGACATTCTGATGGCATATCTGCTGGCTTCAGGCACAACAGAACTCATTTAAGGAGTGTTATTTCACCTTAAAATGGACAATCAAGGAATAGAAAACCTCCAAATGTGAACCTGGTGTACTCAAGGCAGCTTCTCCCCAAAAGCAAAGACAAAACACCCCCAAGAAACAATGGTTCAAGAGAGGGAGGGAAAACAAACCAGAGCAGTTCTTTCCCTCCTCTGTAAGAACAGCGACTGCTTAGACTTTCCTTATGACTCATAAAACAAGGGAAGGTGTCAGCAGGGAGAAACAGAAAGTGTATTTTCATTTGTCAGAAACTTTCAGTTCTATTTCCACTGCCAAGCAGCTGCACTACCTGCCTTTCACTTGTTGTGTGCAATGAGAGGTGACAGAGGGCTTCTTAAAGCCTTTAAGGTTGCAGTAATTCCTAACCTTACCTTAATTAACCTGGCAGAATTTACCTTTGGAAGAAACAAGGCCCAGGGCTTGATTTTAGTATCTTCCTTCCTTGGAGAAATGTGAGGAGGGATGGTGGCAGAGGTGCAGGGTGCAGCACAAGGAGCAGGAAACAATGTCCCTGTCCTCTGGTTCTGTTCTTCCCTTGTGTGGCACAAAAACCAACTGGCAGGTGAACGTTCTCCTTGGGCTTGCAGGATTGTTTTGGTAACTTACAATCTAATGGCATTAATATTTTAAAGGGAGTTTTCACTGTATGATAGGAGTTATCTGTTTTGGAGCATTTTGAAGGACCTTTCATTGTTAGTTCCTCTTAATTAATTCTGGCTTTGTGACGTTTTGGGGGCAGATTGCCTTAACCTCCACATTATACTCTCACTGTGTGGCATGACCAAGATATTTGAGCTCCTAGGTGAATTCCTTGTCAGAAGGATCTAAACCACACATCTGATGAGAGCTCCATGTGAAGGATTGGATTTATTCTCCCTTTAGCAGGCTCTGGGTGCCAGCCTGCTCCTGGCAAATGACATTCTCAGAAAAAAGCACCAGGACTGTGGGGTCAAAGTACCCACCTGCAGAGAGCCCTCACAGCCCAGATCATGTTCTGCTTCCTGTGTTTAGCAATGCAAGTTTTCTTAGAAACCCCTTTCTCATATTCAGCCATCCAACACCAAGTTGCTTCTTTTTGTTCATGCTCTTTGTGGTTTGTCTCTGGTCCTGTTTGGGACATTCAGCTTTGTGACACTTCTGTTTAAAAACAGTCCTTTTTATTAATACCTGTGAGAAATGCTACTGAGTGGGAACTCACTGGAAAATGAGATCAATGAGTTTTCAGTTCAGGGCTGTTTGTAAAACCCATCTCAGAAACAGACGTACGCAGGGAATTACTCCTGTTGGAAAGTAACCAGATAAAATAGTGCTGACAAGGGCAGTGAAAACTGTTCTGCTGTACTAAGTGTGTTCAAGGGACAGAGATTACTGGTAATATTTTTAATAGGAAGTTGGTAAAAGCGCATTACCCTTCAGTGATCTCCAGTGCAGTCCCTCATGGCTGCTTAGACAGAACTACTGCAAATACTTAAGCCCCAAATGTCTTTATCTTGATCTTTCCAATGTTTAATTTCCTTCCACAGAACATGCACTGAAAGGCTTAGGGTACCCTCAGCAACTAAAATGCTTTACCTTTTAATTTTGTCTAAATGGTGCAAAGATGATCAGAGATGTGCTGTAATTCACATTTTTCTGGTGAAATGGTAAAATTGCATTTCCCCAATTACCATTTCACCTCTCTGAAGGCACCAGAGATAGCACCAAAGCTGTTCAGAGAGTCACAGAGCTGGCACACGGTCTATTATTCCTCCAGCTACTGCTCTGATCAGCATTAGGAGAAATTCCTGCAGGGGGATGTGTTTATCTGGGCATGCAGAAAGTAATTTCTGCAACTTGGCAAAACCTCCTGTCTTGAACGGATCTAAGCAGGAGCCCTGGTGGTGCTGGGGACTCTCACCTCAGGTCTAGGAGTGAGAATCTGAAGGAACTGAAATCTCATTTCTTTACACCTCAAACTGTCATGTAAATGCTGAGGCTGAGGAAGGCTGAGGAACCATTCTAAGATTCTTCTTCTGTTCATTCCACTTAAAATTATACTGTGTAATGCAGAACAAAAAATATCTTATTCCAGTATTGGCAGATTATAAAATAGATCTACCCAGGGACAGAGATGAGGAAATCTCCTTCTATCTCTTTTTTTTTCTCTCTTCTTCTCTCCCCTTGCATTACTCTCTTCCCTTCTCTGCAGCCCCTCTCAGCTGCCCTCTGATCCCAGCTGCACAAAGCAGAGCCTGCAGGAAATGCCACTGTCACCCAGAGAATCTCTCAGCCAAGTGTACCCACGCTGAGACACCACTGTGACATCAAGGTAACTCATCTCAGGACCAGACCTTCCCAAGTTCAAATAAATCATCAAAAATCTGTGCTTTTCATTTTGATTATTTAGGCTTCTCTGGTTTTCTCTGCTCCCATGCCTCTTCCCAAACTGCGTCCTAAACCAGAAGCCACAGCCAGAAGTTTTCCAGCTGTGGAACCACCACTCATTCTCCCCCACACGTGCTGGCAGGGTTTGCTTCTGCCCCTCTTGATAGAGGCTCGTGTGTCTCTACCACCCCAAATGGCAAAGATAAGGTGGAGTTTTCCTGAACAGTCAGACTTCTATAATCTGTTGCTGTGCTGTTTTGAGGACAGAATGAGGCATTTATGCTGAGGGCAATCTAGGAATTTATAGGCTCTCTAAAAACAGAGTTGGAGATGGAGTGTCTTGAGCAACAAAGGATGTAGAAAAAGGGCTCTGCAAGGCAGCAGGATGGGGAGGAGGTGTGATGGAGAGGTTTCTCTAGGCAGGAAGATAGAAGACACTGAAAATGCAGCATTTCTGTGAGCCAGGATCATCTGTGAGGACATGTGGCAATGAGAAGCTGATGAGCATGGCAGACTGCCAGCAGATATTATGATCTCAGAATATTGATGTTTTGTACTAATAATTACAAAATCAGCAGCTGTACAACTGCGTATTTGGATAAATACAAGTGTAAGTGCATCCTGTGACACGGTGAATGGAAATAAGTATGATTAAAATGACAGATCATCCAGTAATACTGATGCCGAGACAGACAAGCTGGGAGGATGATAACATAATAAAGCATTAAAGAATCTTGATATTCAAAAGGAAGAAACTGATAATGACAACATTCATAAGCAGTCAGAGAAACGCATTAACTTTCCATTGCTGTTGAGAGCAGATACAGATCACACAGAAGACAATAAGAAAAAAGAAAATTTACTTGTCTGCACTTGTAAAGGCATAGTGGGGCAAGAATGCACCCTTCTCATAAGCCCTAAATAAGAAATCTACAACCAGCATAATCTCTTCAGATACTCTGAAAGATAAGCAGAAAGATGGGGATTGTCTACACAGCCGAGAAGAAAGCCAAGAGTTGGAATCATATCACCTGAATGTTCCCAGTAGATTTGTTATAGATTCTCACCCAGGCAATCATCTGTGACAATAAGGCAGAATGTTCAACCGGGATGTCTGAAATCTGAAAGTTCTCGTTCAAGGCAGGGAGCTTCATGGAGGAATTAGGAAAAAGTACAGAAGAATACTGGGATTAGGTAAGCACTTGGCAAAAATCACAGTGATAAAACACATTTAACCCACAGTCATGGTCAAAGTCTGGCTGGGTTGTTCCAGGACATGTTTTTATTGAATGCCTGCACTGACTGACACAATTGAAAGTACTGTATAAAATCTGCTGTTCCTGAGGGTCAGCAGTGCTCAGGCACTGGTTATTCCAAGGACACTCACTGCTTTTGGGATGGGGACACAGCAGAAGCCTGTGTGGAACAAGGCAGTGAGCCAGGCAAAAGGAAAGCTCCACATTTCCATTTCCCAACAATCTCAAGTTTCAAGGCATGTCAGAAGGGGTGGGGTTAACACCTGTCCCACCTGAGGGCTAAGCTTTTTGAGCCATATGTAGATTCCAACCTCAGAGAAGTGAATGTTATGCAAAGACTGAAGTTCAAGTACACCAGACATTCGGGGTTGTGTATCCTGTTCAGTGGAGGAGGGCCCAAGGATGGACTAAACTGTATTTTCCTTCACCTGTGCTGTTTGCTGGCCCTGCCAGCCTGAGGACAGCTGCAGTCCAGCACGAGCTCCACGCCCTAACACTTTGCACAGTGTCGCATCAGGCTCCTCAAGACAGAAGCTTGGACTAATGTCTGCCTTGCACTGGCTGTGTGAAGCCTTCAGACACAGAGTACAGGGGTACCTGGGTTTGCCTGCATGCAGGTGTGCTCATGGACTCGTGCCCAGAGTGGTGTCAGCACAACCTTCTTCACCACAATGCTCCAAAACTCCCTCACAGCCCAGAGCCCCACACAGCTGCCTTTGGCCTAACTAAAGTAAACACAGGTTTAAGCCAACTGTGGCCTAAACCTTTCCTCCACCTTTGCTCAGGAGTGAACCACCTGATGACTGCCCTGATGTGACACCTAATGCTGGTTGTCATTGCTTGGGTGGAGCCTCATCACAACACAGAGCTGGGAACTGCAATTCCTTGCCCAAGCTTCCTTCCCACTTTTCACCAAATGTCTTTCCCCTCTGAAAAAGAGGCAGCAGAGGCAGGACCCAGTGCGAACCTGTTGCTGCTCTCTTTGCACGAGCAGCAGGACACTTATTCCTCAATCCTGTAGGGCACTGAGCAATCCCTGCTCCTCTCTAGCACCACCACCTTCATGGAAGGGCTAAAGATGAAGGTCTCACCCCAGTGGACTCACGCTGTGATCAGATCCATGTAAGACACTGGTTCTGTGAGCAGGCCAAGCTCAGCAAGGCTCAGCCTAAAATGCTGCTTTCCCCTTCTGCCTAGAAACCTGCAGGACTGCAGCAGGGCAAACCACAGAGCTACTTCCCCATCCACGCTCAAGATTTATATGGCTGGCTTTCCTCTTCTTAAATCTCTCCTAACAAAGCTTTGTTCAAAGATGATTCACAGATGTTGTCATTAAAAGCTTGGTACTTGCCAACAAATAACACATGGGCCTGCTTGAGAAACTGCTGTTCCCACAGCTCTCCCCAGGAAGAGATACTTGGGGTAATTGGTAAGGCCTGTGAGAATAGGACATTATAAAGACTCTTCTACCATCCATAATTTTTGAAGAGAATCCTGGTTTCCTGAGAATTTATCTTGTTCATATAAAAATCACTTGGATAAACACACACAATATGGAATAGATAATTAAGTTCATTATCATTAAAGAAGTGCTGATCTTTTCAGGTAGTAGTGAATGGGTCAAGCAAAGACTTATTTGCAACACAGATAAACAAAATCCCAGCACTAGCTAATAGACAGCCATGTATCTTAATTATAGACATAAAATAAAATGGTTAATTGATATGCAGGTGTGAGTCTCAAAGGCCAGAAGATGACAAACAAAAGGACAGGACAGTACTGTCCATTGCAGGAAGAGATAAACCACAGAGACAGCAAACCCCAACCAAAAGGGAGTAAAAAGCAACAGAGGGAAAAGGGTGTTCCATGACCTGGCTGGAATATACACACACAGAATCACTTCTGTGCTCTCCCACTCAGGACATGCTGAAATGCAAAACCCAGCCCTCTGTTAGCAGCTTGGAATAGCAACACGGGGAGTCAGCAGCGGACCCTGTCTGGGGAGATCTTTATGAACAGAAATGTTTCACAATGGTAACCCACATATCGATGAAACTCTTGGCCATTTATCAAGAAAAGCCTGATAAGACTTTTTTAAAGAAAAGGGTGTTGTTTTTTTTTTTTTCCTGGTAGGTGGAAAGAAATGAGCATTTGGTGGGTTTTCAAAAACTAAAAGCAATCTCAGTCTTTTGTAATGCTCTCAACACACAGAGCAGTACCTATAATTTTCATATAGTTTTGAATAAATGACAGATGTAGTACACATTTACTACATTCTCAATTCCGCAATTTAGAGGCCAACATTGAAATATTTTGCTCTGTTTTTCATGGGCCTGTTGTTAAAAGCATGACTGCTCTGCCAAAAAGTCTGTGTTTGGAAAGGCTTTTATGGCTCTTTTATCCCTTTTGTCCTGCTGTGTGACTCCGTGCCCCAGCACGGCCCGAGGAGCTCGGTGGCATTTCACAGCTCCTGTTGGTGTCTCACCCACACCTGAAGGGACATTCCCACTGACCTCACCTCCCCTCACATCAGGGCTCCATTTGGGATTTGCCTTTAGAGCCAACTCACCACTCCATTTCCAGGCCAGCAGGAACAGGCAATATCATACTCCACGTCCACACAACAGCGAGTAGATGGACTGGATGGGCTTTAAGCTCAGGACATACGAGCTCACAAGCTGGACAACTGCCAACATCAGCTCACAGAAATGCAGCAAGGGGACATTCAACTAATCTCATGTTTGTTTTCCTTTAACATTCTATTAAAGCAAAGCAGCTCCATAATGAGATTACTGCATTTTATCTCTTAATTGCATCCAGATATGGAAAAGAGATTTACTGCTAGTGGCTTGTATAGAGTACAATATTTTAAAGCTAATGATGATAGAACATTACTATTGTCACACAATAAAATACTTATTCTTCTGTTATGAATCAATACCATTTTCTACAATTTATTGTAACTACCTTTTTAATTGGATATACACCCTGCTAAATTCTGAAATATCCAGTTATATAAATGTAATTCTGTTAAATCCAGGATGATATCAGCATAAAATATTTTAATTAAAGAGATTGCAAAAAAGGAGAAAAAGTGACATTAAGTAGCTTTCCATTATTAAAGCCAGCTGAAATTCAAGTCTTGAAAGCATTCAAGTTTTTATTTTTGAACTTTCCATTGTCCATGGAAGCATGGATACACACCCTCCCCAAATGGTGTATTAATAGTCTGATTGTTCATTGAAGACTCCCAAGCACCTGGCTTTTGTTTCTATTACTCCACACAGAGAGGAAATCATATTACAGAATTTATCTTCCTAAATCCCCAGGGTCTAAAACCTCTACCAGTCTTTTCTTTGCTTACAGATGAAATACAGTAAACAATAAAAAAGTTAAGGAAAGAGTTTTAAAATAACATTGTACCCAAGTTCCTTTGTTCAAAAATATTGGCGAGCAGATGGTAAAAACCTCTGCTTGATCTGCCAGTTGTAATTACTCAAGGATTTTTAAAACCAGTGTCCCTATGTGATGATACCCTGATCACACAGGCCATCAATGCAAACTAAAATTCAAGTGTTTATAAGCTGGTACTGGAATTTCCTCTAACACTTTGCACGGAGTCCATCTTTAAGCTTGGTTTTCCTGAACAAACATTCACAACAGGGACAGCTGAAGTCTTGACCACAAGCTGATCACAGCATGTTTGCAGATCTTACCTGAGGATGAGACACCTCTTCCCCCTCTCTGCTCAGAGGCAAAAGGACAAGGAAAAGGCATTTGCTCATCTCAGCAGAACCAAGCAGCAGTTTAGAACCCACCTGAGCTCCAGCTATCAAATGAGCATCGTTTTCAGCACTCTTATACCTGTATTTCATGTATTTACACATCCAATCCACATTACACTTACACTACAGTAAATTAAAGCAGTTATATTTTGGTGAGGTAAAATGCATCAGAAGTTAGAGATGAGGCAAACCAACAATATCAAGTATTTAGAAACATCTTACTTCTTATTAAGTTACTGAAAGGATTTAACTACATATTATATTGCCAGTATGTTGGTGGAAGTTGTTAGATACTGAAGCTGATTCTACACTTGATGACATATTATCCAAGTAATTTAATGAATAGATAGTGCAGAATGCAATATCTGAGACTATCAAGCGATTTCATTTAACCAGCAGCTCACCACTAGGGAAAAACCCCACAGTATTTCCTATGCTCTTTTCAAGAATATATACATCGAGCCAACTCTGGATCATCCCTCAGTATCATTCTGCAGTAAATCAATGCTTATGTAAACACTGAGCTTACTCTGTAAGGTCATCAATTTTCTATTTATCTGAAGAGCCCACATTATCTAGGAAGACTCTTCAGCACTCCTGTGATCCAGATTTCACTGCAAACGTTATTCACTCTACATTCAAGTCTTTTATCTGCATGCCAAGTGTTAAATTATATTGGGTTACTGTCTGTTTCATTCTTTTTTTTACTGCAGCTCTTCACAGATTAAGATTCAAATCCTTTGAATTTAGTAGGATTTTGACAGCAATTCAGGCAGTGTAAGTCTTAGCTCTGTCCACCTAATTGTGGCACAGGAATTTCTCCAGGTGCCTGCAGAAGCCGTATTTACCTGCGGTGTGCATCCTGTCCCCGGATCCTTGGCAGCCATCCTCATCATCACAGTCTCCGCTGGACTCCATCTCCGGGCTCCCTCCAGCCCCACTGCCAGCATCCCGGGGCCCCCACCTCTCCAGCTTCAGCCTGGCCTTCTCAGCATCCAGCTGGAATGGAGAAGGGACAAACCAACCACGGTCAGACCATTCACACCGTTCCCACCCCGGCACCCAGCTGGTTTATACGGCAACAAACATCTTCTCAGGCACTTTGAAGAGCAGCTCCGCAAGCCAGAGGCTGTTTCCGGCAATGGCATTCAAATATTTTGGAATATCAGACTATGCAACCAAATGTTGCATAGTCTGATATTCCAAAATATTTGAATATTTTACCAGGGCACTTATCAAACTTTTAACTGAAAACATCACAATCTACCAGTACCACCACAAGGAGTGCTGCTCCTACAGCTTTTCCTTTGCCAACCACAGTTTGGGGCACACTTGTCACTGATGGTGACTGCCAGCTGTCCAAGTACTCATTTTGAGGGATTTACAGTTGAAGACCATGACAAACTTCACAGCTGAGGGCATTTGCTGCTTTTCATGATGGGCTTGGTCACTCGGAAACCTTGCTCCTGGATATGACTTTTAAGATGCTGCCATTTAAGATGCCTGCTCCAACTGCAAGTTGTTATTTAGATTTCACTTGAAATATTTCCAGGACTGAGCACAGAGTAAGAAAACCTTTTCTAAAATTAATCAAAATCTACCACACCAGGTCATGCTTGCTCTAACAACATATTTACCCCCAAAACTCAGCTTGTTGATCTTTAGATAACCCTTTCTGCTGCTGTCACCACAAACAGCTGTCTACTATTAACACTGTGGAAATAAATGATTTTTCAGCTCACTGGTAGTTCCAAAAGATGAAAAATCCCATTTTCTTGGGAGTGAATCTAAACCCAGCCTGTGCAGGGCACATCAAGAGCAGCACTATCTGGGAAAAAAACAAAAAACCAAACCCAAATGGCTTACACTAATAAATTGTGTTATAAGGCAAATAGTCATCAAGCAAGGATGGTCCAGGAGAAGCCTGAACTTTACCCCAGCACTGACTGTGTGGACAGACTGTGTACAGCTGTCAAAGCCTCTCTCTGCACTGCTGCCAGATTGTGGATCTACCCAATACCCTTCAGCACAAGTGTCTCCCTCCCAAGGTACTCCAGACCCATTTCAGGCTTTGTGATCTGCTTCATCCCAGAGGACGGATTATTCTTGGTACTGAGCAAAAGTACTTTGAAATGTAACACTTTGGAGATTCCAACACCGCAAAGGAGCTGTTCTGGGAGCTGTGGGTGAACTGGAGCACAGGGCTAACACGGCTCTATTAACTGGGCTGAGGGGATGGTGATGGATGCAGGAATTTCTCTGCAGGGGGAAGCTTTGTGTCTCCTTCAGGTGTCACAGTCTCCTTCAGGTGCTGGGAGCTGCCACCCTCCTCTCTGGGGCTGACAAATGCCTGGAGAGCGCAGCAGGGATCCAGTTCTGTGGAACAACAGATGCCAGCTTCTGCAGGGCAGAGCTCAGGAAATTCTGCACCCTTTCACTGCCGAGCTCAGTTTGCTCCCTCTGGAGACACAAATAACTGCACAGTGCAGTGGGAAGATCAGTAAGTGGGAGGAGAGGGCATGGACTCGAGCAGGGAAGCACACTGAACACTCCCTAATTGTTGCTGCATGTCTGTTTTTATAAACAAGCTGCCTAATGTTGAGCCTTGGTATTCACAGCCATAAAGACCGATGTCATGGCAATACAAAACAATGTTTTGTTGAACAATTGGAAAATTTTGCTTATGAGGGAGAAAGATAACTCAGTTCTTTCACAAATTTATTGTGTCCTCACCATATTAGAAAAGACTCATTCTTTCTTAGTTACAATTCTTCAGAATGAAAAGAAATGGCTAAGTGGCAAACAGAACAGACACAAAATGTAATAAAGGCTTTTAATGACTGTTTGCAAGTCAGAGCAGAAATATTTGCTGCCTGTTAAGGCACTCCTTCTTTGCAAAAATCTGATTTCATTCATTGCCTATGGCTCAAATCTTGCCCTCTCCTCCAAACAGGCAATACTTGAACTAAATGGGCCCCAGCTCCAAGGAGGAAGCTCAGATTTCCAGCACAGTGCACGGCAGCCTTTCTGGGTTCTGGTGCCTTCACTGCAGCAAGAGAGGAGCTGGAGCCCAGCTCTGCATCTCCTCTGTCTCTCTGAAGGCACATCCAGCCCCTTCTTGGCCTGCCAGCAGAGAGGGGCCACCAAATTACCCAGAGCCAGGGTCACCATTAGCACTTCACATCAGCCTAGGTGTGACCTATCAACCCTTTCACCCTGGATACCCTTCCCCAGCCTCTTCACAACAGGGCTTCTATGTCCTGTGGCTGCCACTCACCTAGAACAATGGACCAGAGCCTGACTCTCTGCATCACTAATGGTTTATCTATAAATAAACTCATTCCAGGAGATGGGAGAGTGTAGCCACTTCAGTGAGGAGCTCCACACACACTGAGCATCCCTGTTGGGAAGGCAATGTCACCATTTCCCAGTGACCGGTGACCCAGCATCCTTCTTTTTTCCAGAGTCTGAAGGCACAGCTCTCCTTAGGCTGCTGCCACAGGACTCCAGTGACATCAGTGTTTCAGGGCAATAGCAGAGCCTATGCCAGCATGTCCCAATCTCCCTTTTTTCACAGAATAACAGGAACCTGTCTCAAAGGCCTGAGACTGCACCCTGGAGGTGTTTAAAAAAAGCCTGGACATGGCACTCAGTGCCATGGTTTGGTTGATGAGGAGGTGTTAGGTCACAGGTTGGCCTTGATGGTCTGAAAGGTCTTTTCCAACCCAGCTCATTCTGTGATTCTGTGAAAATAGCACCGACTGCACCAGGCTGGGCTGGGCTGGTGGAGCTTTAGAAGATCACAGTGGAAGACATTAACCATCACTTTTTGCTCTCTGGTCCCAGTGCTGCCTGGAGGGCTGACCTCCAGGAGTTGGGTGTGGGCAGGGAATGCCTGCTCTCCTTTGTGGCTGGGACTGTGAGGTCCCCAGCAGGGCACCTGGAGGTCACCTGAAGGCTCAGGACATCTTCAGAGACAGCCTGGCAGACACAGATCTGTTAAAAGCCTTCAACAATTCTCCAGGCTCCAAGCACAAATCCTCCGGCTTCCCCAGATGGCTGTGGGGAGACCCAGAGCCCCCTGCCCCTATTTAACACTGGGAAGCAGAGACTGGAGTCAGTTGTGGTATTTCCATCAATGCTTAAGTGCCACTCTTAAACCCCCCTGATTTTGGAGGCTCTTTCCCTGCCAGCTGACAAATGATGCCATCCAGCCACCTCTGGGAACTCTGCACAACAGCTCCTGCCTGGGAGTGCCCTGTTGGGGAGCTGAGAATTGATGCCTCAGTTAAATAATTGCATTTCAGGCTGGGCCCTGGAGCTTGTGCCTTTACCTCCACAAAGCACAAGCCTAAGATTCCAGGGAATAGTGGAATCTTAACAGCTAAAAAATTAAGTCTTCAAGTTTTTGCCATATGTGAAAGGGTTTTTTTATGTTTTTTTCCCTCTTGAAAAGGTTATATAAATAGATCAATAAGATTTGTACAGTCCAACTGCAAACTGACTCAAATCAGGAATTTTCCCAATTGCAATAAGCTTTGGATCAGGTTCATAAACCTCTGAAGGGTTTCTGAGAAACTATATACTGCTTCTGTGGGGAAGTGTTAGTGCCTGTATCTGACTCAGCTGAAAGGTAAAAATCACATTTTACAATTCAGCTCCGAGTCAGACACAGATGACTCTCCCGCACGGATTTTATTTATTCCAGCAAAGGTCCCAACCTTAAGTGACATTAAAAAAAAAAAAAAGAAGTTCTGCTGACATAAGGTTTTCTGGAGAAGAAAGAATTCATGTGAGAGTGGCTGCTGTCTTTCTCCCCTATTAATACTTCATGATGTAGCACACACATTCCCAGTCACATGAAAGAGTCCTTCAGACCGGAGAGGCTTCAAAGAGCCCGTGGCACACAGCCCCTGAGCTCTGCACAACCAGTCTAACCCTAATGCTCGCTGGAACACGGGTGTGGCACAATACAAACTCATTATCGTGGCTTTTCATGAAGCCATGTTCCACGTGAATACTTCCACACCTTAATTAAATAATAACTGCCTCACTCCATGAAAACCAGGGCAGAAAAAGGTGCCAATTTCTGTCCGTTTCATGGATCAGTCTATTTGCTGAGGGGTCACATATGCATGTGTATGACTTCAAGCTGTAGGATAATAACCTCATTTCATCCGAAAATAGGTTTTAAAATTATATTTTACACCACAGTTTCAGGCTTCTCAGGTCAGTGAACACAACAATGAAAATATTCTCTTTGAATAAAGCCACTTAAAAGTTGTGTGCTTGGAATATTCAGAGACAAATTCCACAGAATAATTGTTCCGGAGGGATTTGTTAATTAGTTTTCTACATGACAGATTGCACTGTGGATGCTTCTTCCTTCTGAAGAGTCAGCTCTGAGGTGAAATGTGACTTGTGTCCACTCGCCATGTGAGCACACCTATCACTCGCTGCTGTTTCCAGGGGGAGGAAAAAGCAGCTGATTATATCCTGCATTTAGAAACTGTAAGCTAAGCATGATTTTTTCCCAAGGTACTTACAAGTAGCTGCCTTTTTAGAAGTGCTCTAGTGACATAAATATGATTTGCAGAGACAAAGCGTTTTGCCAGCTTATGCACAAATAATGCACAAAGCCTCATCTTGAAAAGAGCCATAAATGACTCAATCCTTCCATTCATTTCTTTAAAAATAAAAATAAAAAATCCTTTCTAAACCATTATTAGGTCAGAAATGACTACAACTGGAAAAGACAATGTGCCTTTGTTTTTGGCCTGTTATATACATTTTTTGTTAGGAACTGACATACTGCTTTAGGCATAAAGCTGCATTTTACTGGTGCCTTGTGACTGAGCAGATGTTCTGTCATTTCACAAAACAATAGCAACATAACAAATTTTAGACATTACTGCCATATATATGCTTATTCCAAGTGGGACCTCTCTGAGATAACATTTATGGTTCATTTGCCTCCACATGTGCTCTTATCTCCTTTATAAAAGCATTTGGCAGTTGCTTTTGTTTCTTCTTTTCACATTATCTAGCACTCATATATTACAACATAAGTAAGGAAAATAAAAATATTTAGCTTCAATTTTGTCAGACATTTTCTTTGGTTCGTTCTTCCTTTGTCTCTGTTCCACAGAAACCCAAAAAGGCCTCATGACTTAGATGAGTCTAGATGAGTTATCCCCCTCCAGTTTCTTCAGGAAGTAGTCCAGCTCAAGGAGGCAGCTCCTAAATCCCCTTTTTAGCTGAAGAGAACAGACATCCAACCTTCTGCAGCAACCAGCCCCCCCAGCCTTCCTTCTGCTGTTTATTCAGATCCTTTCAATAACCTTTCAGGACACATCCTGCTGTACAAGTCACCTGGACACATTACAATAATTTCAATGAACAGCTATACATAATTTATGGGGCACACTTGTGGGCTGACAATGGCTTTGGAATTTTATTCACGTCCCTCCAGTCCAGACCTTTTCAGCTTTGGAATTGGACCAACACTGGTGAATTCCTTTGTTCTGTGGTTTTCTCTCCAGCCTAAGCACCTCACATTTACATACACTGATATTTGTATTTATTGTCTACACCCTGCTCCTGGAATATATAAATATATATATNACTGAAGGGGAAGGCTCTTGAAGCACATGGAAACATGCTAAGTGCAAGTCTCAGAGAGTGGGGCCCAACACCCTTCTCTTGCCCTCTGCCTTGGTGTATCTCCACTCAAGCTACACACAGGAATTTCGAAGTTCTTTCCCCATTTTTGGCAATTTTTTCCCCAGGTTTTTTGATTTGTTCTCTCATCAAGTTTCTCAGAACAATCCTACCCTCTCTGTGTTGGTTTGGGACATTGCAGCTCCCCATGGAGCCACCTTTTGGATAAAAAAGTTTTGCACAAATTTCTGGTGGAGCAGGACAGGCTTACAGAAGCAGCAGCAGGAGGGTCACAGTGACAGAAAGTTTCCTGGGGATCACTACATGTGGCAGGGGAAATGACACAGCTGCTTCGAATGTCTTTTCCATGTTGTTTTCCATCTTCTGCTTCATTCATGAATTATTTTGTTTCAAGTATGTTGATTATTTGACCAACCCTCCCACTGTTTCTGAGTATCTTCAGTACGAACTTTAAATCTTTTGGGAAGGTCAGGACTATTTTCTGATTTTATCCATCTTTTTTTAAGCCAAAAAGCTGTTGAAATTGATGTTTTGATTTGTTTTGACTTGCTTTTATTCACATCAAATCACTAAATTACTGCTTTCAGGAACAGCATCTGTATTCCTACAATGGCTTTAGAGTCTTATGGTTTCAGTGGAAGATTCTTGCAAACACTCCTTTATTTTCTCTATGTTTCCCTCCTAATTCTATACCCCTAGCTTCTCCACACACATTTTCTAATAATCCTCTGTCACTGAGGCTTTGCCCAGTCTGTGTCTACCTGTGATTCCTTTTTGCTCTCCTGATTTATGCAGATTGGCTCATTACCCCCATCCTGAGACTCTTATTGCCACTGCACACCTACCAATCCACACTGTCACTTATCTCTGTTTCTCATTTCTTCTCGGAGTCCTCCCTCTAACCTGGCTGTGTCTCTCTGATTTCCTGGATATTCCACTGCAGATCCATACCCCAGAGCAGAGGAGCCAAATGCATTTATTTCTTCCTGGTTGGATTACAAGCGTTTCAGCAGGAATCTAAGGATGGTTTTCAGAGATTCACTTTGTTACACTGCACAGTTAATGCTTCTACTTTTGCAGTTTATGGTTTCTGCTTTCCAGCAGCTTATTCAAGGTGAGCTGGGAGACTGCTAGCACCAGGATCAGCTTAATATTCACTGAATTAAATTACACAAACTACAAATGTTCTCATATTTACTGATTACACTGTGAAGGAGCAACAAGAATGTGCATTCACAGAATCTTAGCACCATTAGCACAGTAACAGTTTGGGTAAAATGTCACCAAAAAAGCACTAATTGTGACTGATGTAAAGTGTGTACAAGTTTAAAAAAAATACTTATTCCAGTTAATAATGGGCTTAACCAGATATTTAAAGACAAGAAAGAAAACCTGATTTAAATTCAGCCAGTCAGCTGGGGCAAGGGAGCAGCAGACACCTCTCCTTGATGTCTTGTCTTGCTGTTGGGCTGTAACTTTTTGGTATTTTGTGATGCACTAAAGAAAATCCTTCTGATCTGGTATCTAATATGCCTGACTCAGACACAGACACTGGGTTAGTCCCTGCCACAGGTGTGAATTTCACCTTTAGACAGAAAATGTAACAAAAAGTGTTGCCCAAAAACGTAACTGGCTTTTTAAGTTGCAGTAGGTGTAGCTTGAAAATAGAGCATATGGCTAAAAAATCTGTTGTGTTACACTGAAGACTCTCTGCATCTTGTTAAGGTAAAAAAAAAAAAAAAAAAAGGTAAACAATTGCAATAAAATTGTAATAATTTGTAATAAAAACATAACATAAACATAATTATTGGTGAGGAATAGTTAGCAGCTGCTTACAAAAGACCTTTGACTCTTCAAAATAGTTCATTTGGGGAAAAAAAGAAACCCTTTAGATGGCGTAGTCTACTCTTTTCCAGAAATAAAATCTGCTTACAAAAGACCTTTCAGCCTTCAAAATAGTTCATTATTTGGGAGAGGGTCTGTTTGATACCACAGCTTCAGAGGCAGAGGGTTGCTAGGAGTGCCCGCAAGGTAGTGAGAATGACAAAAAACCCACAAGTTTGGTCTGAAGATTAATATTGTAAATGACTGGAAATAGTAGGTATGTCTGTCACTTTTCAGTGGGTTCTTGTTTCCCCTCAGCTCTCTGTGCATGATATTCACTACAGGATGGCTCAAATGCCACGTTTTCTGTGGATAAAAAATACTGAGAGCCTTTCCTGAGAAGACCGCAGCACAAAGATGACAGAGAATCTGGTTATTGTTGGTGAAAGGTATCTCGCCTTTCCCTTAAATGCAGACATCTCTGAGAATAAAAGAAGCATAGGAAAAAAAAGGTGGAAACAAGCATTTTAACTATCAGAGGGATGAGTTTTGGGAGCAGCCTCCCACGAGGAGGGTGAGGACAAAAATTGTCAAGCATTTGCAAGGCCTGGCTGAATAAATCCATGAGGGAGTTGCCTGTGATGTCAGTGAGCTACACGTGGTACTACAGGAGGTCTCTTCCACACTTCTACACTCCACTGGTTTCTAATATTAGAAAATTGATTTGTAAAATCACAAACCAGAACTACCCCCATTAGCAATTAGGAGCGGGGTTTTTCACTTGCTTCTCTGGTTTCTATGTGGGAAAATTGTGTCCACCTAACAAATTATGTCCATTCTTTCTTCTAGGCTAAGAATGAAGCCTCTTAATTGTGCCTGCAGTCAAACTGTGGTTCAAAAAATGTATTAATTATTACTGGGGCTTAATGTGGTTTACAAATGAGCTCTGACTCATCAGGGTTTAGATGTCTAATAATAGCCAAGGACCTTGTGTCTGATCAGACTTGGGAAGTGTGAAATGAGAAGTGCCCGCAATCAGCAGGCTGGTCACACTCCATCAGCCCTGGAATGGCACCCTTCTGCTGGGCTGCATGTTTTTATGGGCTAAGTGAGTAAACAGTGGCCAATCTCAATTGTCTAAGGAACAGAGCCAACCTTTCTCCTTGCTTTGTACTCTGACAGCAATTACCTTTGTTATTTGCTGAGGGAAATGTTCATGACATGCTCCAGTGCATGTTAATTCTGTTTCATGTTCTTGGATAATTATCTGTTTTCAAGCTCTGTGTTGGGCAACATCATTTTTGTAGTATGAAAAGTTTGACATTTCACTGGAAAGAGTCGTGAACAATCAAAGTCTCTCATTTCTGGGTAGTGCTCAACAGACCTGGGCTTTGGATTTGACGTTTCGTGTTAAAACACGACAGAAGCAGGGATCTGCTTAGGCTCCTCCACACTAAATCACAGCAACAAAGCACTAAAACACAACATGGAATGGAAAATATGGGAAGAAGATGGGTAATGATGTTTGTCATCCATTGAGCATGTATCAATGTTGGGAGCTAAATCACCAATTATTCATCACATAAGCTTTAACAACATTGCAACCCCAAGCCACATATAAAAATAATCCCACTGTCTCAGGGCCACCACACTTCTCTCAAATCTTGAATATCATAAATATGTTGTATTATTTAGAAAGTGCCACATGTACAGGAAAAGAAAGAGAAAATAAAGGACTGGAGCCTATGCTGCTATGAATCAGCAAACTGAATTCTGTGGAGCTGCTCCAGTTTATTCCACATGAAGGGCCAGCCCAGATTTTTTCTGTTTGGGAAAGCATGGTGTTGTAACAGAACAGACAAATGCATTTCATGTTGCATAAGTCTGACAGAAGAAAAGACTCTCTTTCCAGATGTTGTACTCCCACGGTTTCATGGTAACATCTGAGGACATGATTGAATGCTTTTGCTAAATCATTTTTATTTAAAAAGGGAAGAAGAGGGAAGAAAATATATTTCTGCAAGCAGCAGCTGTCACTGGAGTTTTTTCCTTACGGTTTTTCCTACGGCTTTTCATTGATGGCTTCCATGGAGGTTCTGTGCCGTCACACAGACTGAGTTCACAGAACTGTGTTTTTACCAGCGAGTCTCTCTCCTCACACAACTCAGGATCTGTAAAATTCGATTAAAATTGGCTAAAGACTAGAAAAGATCCAGCAGGAGTGGCAAGGCTGAGAGGCGGGGACACAGCAGAGCACATTACATAAGCTGTGCTTGTTTATGAAACCAGGTTAAAACACAACGTGAGGGCACACAACCTGCTGCCCTCGGCAGATCACCAGGGAAATTTCTGGAGAGCAGGAAGAGTTCTTTGTCTGATGCAGCTTTGCTTTCCCCCTCACAGGTTTAAATTCTGTTCAGGCTCAGAATGGGCACAGTAAGTGGAAAAAGGTCAATGCATCGGTCTGCACGGAATATCATCTGCTCCTACTGCCTTCTGAGAGCCACTAACAAGATAATCTGATCACAAAGATCAAAAGCTCTTCGTGGTGCACTGGGGAAATTGATAACTGCATTCTGCTGTGCTGGATAGCCTATAATTCAGAGCTGGGAACTGGCCCACATTTACCAGAGATGTAAAGTGGCTTTGAAAGTCTGTCTTTATCTCTCATTCACACTATATAAAGGAACTGATATTTCCTGGGAGAGAACAGGAATGTTCAGAACAGGGCTGCAGACTTGTGTTACCAGCCCTTTCCTGCAGGACTTCTTTAAACCATTTCAGCACATCCAAGCAACCATCATCTGCCCTGATGTTTCACACTTGTATTTTATACTTATAAATTCAGAATGTTTTCCTGACAAGTGACGAAGCTCCCACTTAATCAAATAGAATAATTTTCACTGATGTATCTTCTGAGATGTCTGAATTTCTCCATTCTATTTTTTATTTCACCAAAAATTAAATTCTTTATTTAATTAAAACAATCATCCTATTTTCTCCACTGATGGGTCTAAATTAGATTCTGCTCTTGTACAGCCCTGTAGATGTCACCTAAATTTTAAGCAGTGTTCAAAATATGCAAAGAAAGATGTCAGCTCTAAAGACAAGCGAGAATTCTGGACTGTCTCACTAAAGACAAGCAAGAATTCTGGACTGGGGCTGGCTCCTATTACTGTTAAGACCTAGTCTGGAATAGGTGAAAACCCAGGAGAATTACCTGAGAACTACCAGTGTAACACAGTCAGAGGAAAACAAAACATTCTACTGATCTTGTTTTCCCCCTTCTCAGCAAGATGCTCTCCATTTCATTTGTTATTTCCTCTTTCTTGCCAGTTCCCCATCACTGCTTACTTGTGACCCATCCCTCTCATTTTTGCCTTCTCATGGAACAGCATCATCCTCTGTCCTGCCTGAATGCAGTCATCATTCAGCTGAGCAGGACGGTTCTTGGTCACTTCTGTTGGAATGCATCATTAGGTTTTACATGTGGAAGCTCTTCTTCTCCTGCTGCAGCAGTTCTGCCCAGCAGACACTGAAGGCTTGTGAGGACCCTTCAATCCTCCCACCTGTGTCTCTTCCCTGCCTCAGACCTCTGGAGAGCAAGACTGGCCTGCCTTTTCATTTTGCTCTCTCACGGCTTTTGTACCACTCAGAATGTTCCTTTCTGAGGGATTCTCAGTGGAAACAAGGAGGACTCAACCCCACAGATCTCATCACTGACCCCAGCAAGTTTCCCCACTGTCTGGGAGCTCCCAGATGAGCTTGCCATCAATGCAGGGCTCTAGGGAGAAATGTGGGCAGGAAAAGCTCACACATTTTCATGGACAGGTATGTTATTAAGCTGAGATGGCTCTAGGAAAGCTCTTGTTCTGCTTGTCAAGCTCCCCGTGTGGGATACCTGCCCTGCCAGCGCTGGCTCCCTGCTGCCTCTGGGCTCCTCTGAGAGCAGAGGTGTGGCTGTATCAGGTGCTGGTTCTGTGCCCATGTCCTGCTTTGTCCCAGCTGAGCTGAGACGGCAGCAGGCATCAGCAAACACCCCCCTGGATAAGCTGGTGCTTCCAAACAAAAAGCTAAGGGTGAGAGATCCCGGATTTTAGAACTGACAGGCAACATTGAGCCTGTCAATTTTCCTTCCTGGCAAGGCACTGGCACTGCAGTGAAGAATGAGTTGTGGCATTGCCACTTCCACCAGCTCACAGCAGCCTCCCTCACTGCACCTCTGACTCCATGTCTTGGGTTGCAATGTAAGACGTAACCAAAAGCATGTATTCTATTCCCATCCATTGAAACTGGCTGGGGAGGTGTTTTTCTCCTCTATGACCCATTCCTCATAACTCTGGGGAGGGGTGGGTGGGTGTGTTCTGTAATGGGCAGTGGTTAAAACCAGCTGGGGCAGTGCTCTTCATCTCTTCCAGGACCCATCCTCCCTCCAGGGGATATCTGCTGTTCATGGGCCATCCAGGCTCACTGCAGGGCTGATACAATTCCATCATCCCATTGGGAGATGCTCCACCCAGGGGGAGGAGCCCAGCATTCCTACCTGGATAAAACCTGAGACTCAGAACACCAGGGCAGCCTGTTTGCACTGGATTCCCAGAGGGAGACCAGACCCATCTCACCACCGCTGGACCTTCAGAGGAAAACTGCACCCTTCCACAGGATCATCTCTGCTCCAACAGAACCACATCTGTCACTGCAGGAGGACTGGATTGGACTGACACCAACACCCTGACCAACAGGGGGTCAGGCTGTATTCTGACTCTGTCAGTGTTTCCTTTTTGGTTGTTTGCTCTTTCTGTACTACTATGTTTTTAATTTTAATATTCTTAGCAAAGAATTGTTATTTCTATTCCCATATCTTTTCCTGAAAGCCCCTTAATTTCAAAACTGTAATAATTCAGAAGGAGGAGGTTTACATTCTCCATTTCAAGGGCAGCTCTGGCTTTCCCTGGCAGACTCCTGTCTTTCCCAGCCAAGACACCCCACAAGGCTGGTGTGTTCACATGCAGCTCTGGGAGGAATGATTGCTTGTGATGACAAAAGGGATGATCTAAGCAAACAAAGGCAGACTCCCTTTGTTTGTGCCCTTGTCTTCTCACCTGATGCCTGAGCAATCACATTACAGAGCCTTGATTTTTCTACCCATGGATCGCAAAATACAAGGCAGAGATGGCATAAAGAGTCTATGAAGAATTTTCCCTTATGTCCCCGTGGCTTCCTCTCCTTCCCTGGAGCTCAGACATGGCTGTGCTGAGCCCTGCCTGCTCTGGCAGCAGCCACACAACCAGTGCTGGCTCTACTCCAACTGGGAAGGAGCAGCAGTCCCCGAAGAACCCCGGCACCACTACTGGATCCGGGGGAGTTGTTTGGTCTGGGTCTTCTAAGTATTTCTGAGGTAATACAGCTATATTTAGCTGCTGAAACATAACATGAAGTACAACAAGAACCCCGCTGTGTATTTGGTCATCTGATCCAAATTAGGCATGAAAAAGAAGAAATCTATCTCTAGTTTGACTTCAAAGCCCGGGCCGTGCTCTCGCTGTCAGGCAGGTAGGGCTGGCAGTGATAGCTGTGATTACAACTGCGGGGGCAACACCCGCAGGGAAATCTGCGGCAGCTGCAAAGGCTCAGCAGCACTGACGCTCCCTCCCTCCCCTTCCCCTGCCTGGGCTGGAAGTTGTGGGGCAGGCCAGGGCTATTCATTCCCATTACTCTGATGTCCTCAACGACTGGCTACCAAATCAAAGCCTGCTCTCACCGATTTCACTCAAGGTCATCCCTCAAAAAATTTTCCCTCCTCAGTCCCCAGCCCTCCCTGTGCTGTCACAGGGCTGAACAGAGACACTGCCACCAGCACTCACAGGGACACAAAGAGAACGGTGCTACAAGCCTTTTTATGGAGCAAAGTGGGAAAAAAGCCACTGTGGGAATTGTGTTAAGATCCACCTCCACCATCAAGCTCTCTGCTGTGCTCTCTGTCACCCTCCCCAGAGCTTTACCTGGCCTCCTGTATTTGCAAGCTCTGCAGGGACTGCCTACCCTTCTGGATTTATTAGCAGCAAAGAGGGCTGTTCTTGGTGCCTTATTCCATCTGTAATAAACATGATTAATCATAATAATTAAAAGGATATCCCTCCTGCTTTTTGTTCTTTTATTGCTGTACAGATGGTAGGTTGTTTTTTCTGTTTTCTTTTCTATGCTGGGTTTTTCTCTCAAATCTGATCTCATCACCCCTCCATTACAATGTATTATACATCAGACAAGTAAGTGCAATTCTAATAAGGGGAATGGTGCTTACTTGTGCCCATTTCTATAAATCATGTTTCCACTTTTCCCCCTTCATGTGACACTTTACACTCCAGGTAATGTGGAGTTATACCAGTTACCCCATGACAACACATATGGCAAGATTTGTTGTGATTATTTAAATACACGGTGTCCTGATTCTTATCCATTTCAGCTGGTTTTTGTTAAAAGAGATGGCAATATGGAACCATAATGAGGGACCTTCTTGTCAAATTTTATCTTCAAGGAGGTTGGATTAATGTGAAGCACACAGCTGAGGTATCTGTGTTTTGAAGGGCCTGAGAGACTTTTTAATTGCTGCAATCTGTTGTGCCTCTCAGATCTATTTGTGAAGGTGTTCGGCACGGTGTGTGCTTCGCTGATCAGCTTTGTCTCCTAATGAAGAAATGTTTTGTCTTCCGTCAGATATCAGAGCCACTGATATTAAATGTTTAAGAATGGGAAATGAAAGAATGAATATTAACAAAAGAATGAAAACATTTATGATGACGTTTGATAAAATATGGTAAGGTGGTGTTTTACTATTTTGTTACATTTTCTTTCTCTTCTGCTCATTAGCCAGAAGCCCGTGAGTTTTCTTTCAACAGATCCTCTACTCTAATGCTTTCTAGAAAAAGGCAGTTTATTACCTCCAAATGAACTGTTACTATGGGCTACATCCATGTGTTTTCTATATCCTCTCTTTGGATCTACAGTGGATGTTTTACATTAGTGGCCTCTTTCAGAAGTTCCCATTTTTAAGATGTCTCTAAACGGTCTTGATATAGGGAAATACACAGCAAGAGTTGATTATACTGCCTGATTCCTCTTAGTAGTCTATCAAAAATGGGAATTTATGTCACATCATGGGTGAGACTACCATTGGAGCAGAAAACTTTCACAAATATTGATTTTATATTAATAATAAATCGTTCCTATATTATCTCCACAGTAATCTAACACTTAAAATAAACAGCCAGTGTAGAGCAGATCAAGTCACTGCTCTCTTGTAAGGAAGGGGAAACTGACTGAAGCAACCACATTTTGCTATAATTTTCATGAAGTCTCCCTTCTCCCTGTTGTATCTCTCCCACACCCTTCTGATGAGTTACTAAATATCCCAGATAAACACCCCAGGGCTTCTCCTCACTGGTCCCATCCCTGCTGTGCTCCCATAAGCACAAGGACATGTCTCCATTCCCCTCTCCCACCACTCTGGGTTATTTCTTCCCCTTTACCTGATCTCACACACTCTACTCTGCCTCCATCGCTGCCTGCAAAGCCTCCATCGCTGCAGTTTGCTTCTCACATCTACTCTAAGTGCCTTTATTCAGCTGTGAAAGAGTGGAAGTACTCGGGGTGCTGATCTGGAGTTGCTGTCTTTGTTAACCTTTATTTTTTTGTACTACAACTCCCTTTGTAGATTGTGGCGTACCTGATATTGGGAGCATGATTTAATCTCGTTTAACTCTTTGGAAGTTAGTGCAGCCTGCAAGATCAGAACTAACCACTCTCAGGCTACTCATTTTCACAGATCCTATTAGCCAAGAGTTTTTCATTTCTTATTTAAGTGCCAGAACTGCCAATGGAAGGTGAGGAATAATGATCTACCTCCAGAACAGAGCTTAATATTTAATGGTCCATGATCACTATTTAATTTGGACCAATCCCATACTGTATGCCATCGAGGTCTCTCTCTACTGTTCCACATCTGTTAAATATTTTAGATATTTTAGCTTTATATTTATGTAGTTGGGGTGCAGTATAATAAAGCCTGTTAAAATCAAGAGTGTATGAGGTTATATTGGGTATTCTGAGAAAGACAGATTTAGCAAGCTTAATGGAAACCATTCACTCCTCTGTGGAGACGTCACATTTGTTTCTCACAGTTTAGCACACTATGTTTAACTCAGTTTTTTCCATCAAAGGCAACTGATGTCTTCTAGCAACACATTCAGACATGGTTTCCTTGCTAGTTCCAGCCTCTCCAGAATCAATTAATACGACAGACAGTGGCATGCATGTGAAGGAGATTGTTCTGTATGCAAAATGACGTCTTGATAAAAACATAAAGGAGCACAACTTACTGTCTACATCTACTGGAATCCTCCTAGGTTCCTACGGGGGCTCTTGGTAACATTTGGGCAGCACATTCCCATTATGGCTAAAAACTCTTGCTCTGATTTTCCTAAGCTTTAACCAGCCAGGAATGTGGTTAACACCACAGCAATGCCACCTCATTTTCAGCAAACTATTCCACAAAGCTTGAGTGTCATTAGGGGGATGGACCATTCAGATGTGTCTCTGCCATCAGGCTTCTGTTCACAACTCTCTGCTGTCAGTATTTTTGCTAAAATCAAAGCTTTTATCCTCAAGAAAGACTCCTACCCTGAATTCTGAGATCTATCTTTACAAAGGCCAAATTCCCTAATGATATTAGGGCAGGTTTAGATGAGTGAAGGATCCTCAGATCACGTCCTCACTGTTACAACTGTGCACACCACAGTCTTGGAAGCAACTGAGAAATGCAGACCCCACCAACAAAATGTGGCAGCAACTCCCACTCTCACTCCTCACTATCGTGCTTTAAAGTGATCTCACTGGGCAGGGGAACTGGGCAAGGCCTAAGGATTAAAATGGATGACATAATCTTGGAATTTGAGCTGTACCAGAGCAAATATCATCACCCTCACAGACAGCTGAGAGGGAAGAAAGAAACCACTGAAAAGAAAGAAACAGGCAGACATATCTACTATTTCCTACCATTTACATACTTAATCTTTAAACCAAACTTCTGCTTTATTTATTTGTGCAATTAAGCAGATTATTTCATCACTGGCTGTGCACAGAACTTGGAGGATTTAGTTAATCTCTTAAGCAATTCTGAAACGTACTGTGAATACTTTCCCAAAACCACACCAATACCATAGAGCATGGGCAGGTAAGAGAGTTAATCAGAAAACAAAAAAGCTGATGTTAAGGAGGAAATGCTCTCAGGGGACACTAACACAAAGCAAAAGACACATTATGGCTTGTGGGAATCAGCTCCAGAAGCATTTGCTCTCTTATTGCAGCATCAGTCTTTGCACGTGGTGGTTTATCCTGGCCCCTGTCTGCAGCAGGGAGGGAGCTGCAGGTCACCTCTGCCTCCTGCCCCCGTCAGCCATCTGACAGCAGCTGACCTCCTGCAGTTTGTGTGGGTCAGCAGTGCCCCTGGCAGAGAGAGGAGCATTTTTCCTGTCTCTCCTACAAGTACCATTCAGACAATGCAGAGAGTTTCACTGGACCTCTTCCCCATGTCCCAAAGTTTCCTCTCCTCTCCCCTTCCTTCCCAGGAGCCCAGAACCACACCAGGTAACCCTGGCCATGTCCACCCTGAGTGCCACAGTCCAGACCCTTGTGCTCTGCTGCCATCCACATCAAGGTTCACAGGGACCTTTCTGCCCTCTGTACTCCTGCAGAAGGAAGGGCTGGAACAAGAAAACATGGAACTACACAGGCACAGATGCAAATTCCCCCCTGACAAGCCCCCACATCACTGTCTGGCAGTGCAAGGCCACCTTTGCAGGGCTAGGTTTTTGTCCCAAGTAGAAAATTTGAAAGAAACCCTTTTGCATCTTGGAGGTGTCAAGCACAAAAAGGAGATACATCTGCTCTTCATAAAAAAATAAACATACCAAACTTTTCAAGCTAGAGGCTTCCCAAACGCAAAGCACAGTCCCACAGAACATGACCTTCCAAAAGAGGATTATCACCTCCTGATTTATACTTGCGATATCACATCTTTCCTGCATGAATTTCAAAGTGTATGATAATGTACTACAAGTCCTCAGAGCCAGAGTGAATTGCTGGATAACTGGCTTGGGATCAAAATGATCAGTATGCCATAAAAATGGCCCTGCAGGTTGAGAGAGGAGTTCATCCAGCCTAGTATGCTGCTGCTGATGGTGGCACAAGCCTGATACTGCTCTGTGCCCCTTCAGGCAAACTGTGTTCATCATCCTGGTGTCAACAGGCAAAGGAATTTGCTGACTTGCTCCTTGAGGAGCTGAACTGAAGCTGGAGGTGACAATGTGGGACATGGGCCACACCAGGAGGTGTGACAGCCTCAGGGGGCTCTGGAAGGACAGGGGACAGCAACACCCCAGGAGCCTGTGGCCAGACTGCCTCTTCCTCCTCACTAACCTACTGCTCTCCCAGCATGTGGGTCTGCCTGAGGGATTCCTCCCCACGCTGGGACTCTGGGATGGACTGGACGGGGCAGAGCTGAGAGCCATGAGGGAACTGAAGGTTGGAGCCCGACACCTCCAATAAGGTTTTTAACAATGCAGCTCTTGGAAACCTACAGGTGAACATGTGCACCTGTGCCTGTGACATTGCTGCATTCCTGTGGCCACAGTGCCCAGTGGGCACGTTTGTCACAGCAGTGCACTGATGCTTTAGAATTTTAGCTTTTATATTTTTCATATATTTGTAATCCTGCGATTCTGTATAACTCTAGACTCCATACAGAGGGTTAGCTGCTGCTTTCCCATTTTGGTCAGACATAACAATTCCTCTCTAGGCCTGGGAATCGAGGGCATCTCACTGTCTCAGGCCACAAGAAATGTAAAATGAAAGTGAGTTGGGGGGAGCAAACTTGGGCTAAATGACTTCATTACCTGAAGCTGTAATTGGAAGATAACCCCAATGTGCAAACAGACCAAACTTATAAAAGTATGAAAATCTGTGACCCCTGGTCCTTTTTTGGGTGTAGGCCTTGGGTGAGCTTTGTCGGTCCTAAATGTCCCTGAAGGCCCTTCAATAAACAGAACTGCTTTTTATTCCCTTGATTTTGTCTGCCCTCTGTTTTTAGGTAGCCCAAAAAGGCTCAGCAGAGCTCCATGAGGGCTGTGATGCAGGCCCAGCTGGCTCTGCAGCACCAGATCCCATCTCCCCATGTCCCAAACTCACCAGGGTGCCTCCCACAGAGCTCCTGACAGCCTTTAAACATCCCAGCTCCAAACCTGCTCCTGGCAGCCTTTAAACATCCCAGGTGCAGGTCTGCTCCTGCTGACCCGGCAAAGGGCCCCACCCAAGGGCGCGCAGCGAGCCCGGGGCAGCCCCTGGGATGGGCCCGGCCCTGCTCCCAGCACCCGTCCTGAGCTGGGAGGAAACGCAAGGCCAAGTGTCCATTTGTAATCCCTGAGAGCTCACAGGAAACCAAACCACGGGCCTCGAGGAAATGCCTGACTGATAGTGTAAGCACTCATGGAAATGTGTGCAGCCTGGCAGGCTGATTTTCATCACTCAGGCTGCTCTATTCTTTGAAGATATGTCACTTCCCTGGATCATGCAGCTGCGTGTTTGAAGCTCACACTACTTGGACAAAATGATTTGTTCATGATCTTAATGTTTAGCCCTTTCACGGCAAAAAATTCCAGCACTTCAAGCTTTTGTGAGTCTGAAAGGCTCATTCAGTTTTTACGGATCTGCCTTAGCTTTTCTATTTCAATTATTTATTTGAAGCCTGAACAGGCAATTTGATGAATGAAAGAGAGAGAGGGTGGACGAGAAAGCACACAAATATCATACTGTATATAATTTTGCGAATTACCACGCAACAGTCCTCAACCAGTTGAGAAGATTTAATATTTTTGGTATGCTACTACACGGGGTTTCTTTTATTTTCTTGTTGCTTCCCCCTTTCCTTATTATTAATTAATCCATTCAATCAAAAGGGAATTTAATTTTAGAAACAGATCGTGATGCTTTTGCCTACACAGAGAAGTAGTTATGCCGTGTTATCTTCAGGAAACCAATGCCCTGATCCAAGAAAACCAAAGCACTGGATTCCAGAGCTGGAGGGATATTCACTTCATTCAAGGCTGTTATGCAAAGATGTTGAATTTCTCACCCCTGCTTCTTCTGTGCATATTTTTACAATTTTAACCCTCTGCATACACACGTGGCTGATTTGCTCCCTTTCATCTCAACCAATATACAGAAATGTTAATAGTAAGATGTTGTTGTTTCAGGAGCCACTGGTGCCAGCCCCACACTGGGACAGGTGGCTGTGGTGTCTCTCAGTGGGGCAGGTAAAGCACAAAACATCCCATCAATGTAGCTGATTCTTCATTTGACTCACTGTGGGGCTTCATTCTTTCTGAAGTGACAGATTTATCTGGAAGTGAGACCCAATGCAACTCCTCCCTTCTTGATGTGAGTTTGGCTATATTGCTTCCCTGAGAGGATCTGCCCCTACACATCCACAGATCTGCTGGCTTCCCCATATGATAAAAAGGTATTTTTAGAGTACTCCTCGCCCCCCAAAAAAAAAAACACCCTGAGGGAATAATTTAATAAAGAGCGGTTATTCTTGCAGAGCTCTTAATGCCAACCTATTTCCCAGCCAAGATATTCATTCAACATTTTGCTGAATTTCCTGTTTTGTTCATCAGGACAATCTCTACATACAGTGCCATACTATTGCTTTCCATTCTATATTTTCCAGAGGATTGCTCTGTTGGGGAGTGAAATTTAGGCTCTAAAGAATTGAGTATTTTTTGAAGCTAACCCTAAGCCTCTCAGCTACTAAATTATTTCTTAAGCAGAACCAGCACACTCCTCATGTAAAACCATTCAGCATCCTCCTGATTATGGTCTGTCGTTACCTAAACTGCTGGAAAACTTTAGCTAGTCAGTAAGTTTTACACTGATCATATTTTGCCAGTAAAATTTTAGCTATGACATAGTTAAAGAGACATCTTTCATAGCTGCTGACTGAATTTTAATCTGATATTTTATTTCCACTAGACTCCATTAGAATGTAACTAAACATTAAAAATGAGCACTGAATTCAGCGATGCTTATTCCCCCATTGCCCATCATTATGTGACTCCTGAGTCCCGTTTCTCTTCATCCCATTCGAGGTCCCATCCGTCTGATTTATGGAGCAAGCTGTGGCAGGAAGTGGGAAGGAATTCTAAATCAGCACTCACTCGTCAGACTTCAATACTAAGTGCAAAATATGGTATTAAAGCAAGACTGAAAGCTTTCTTAGAGGAAACTACCTCCTTGCTCAGGGCTGCAGGGAACAGCAGAGGTAATGGGATAAGTGCTCAGGAATTTTCCAGGGCTCAGCTGCTCTGCACCTGTGTGCCACCAGGCAGGGGAGAGCTGCAGGCAGGTTCAAACATGCAGAGTACATTCCAGTTTACGACTTAATTGTGCTGAGGAGCAGCTCTGTTAGGTCGGATCAATGGTGCTAAGAGGAGCATTTCCACGTCTGGGAGCTTCCCACACTGATCTGCAATTACCCTGCAAACTGTCCACTTACTGCACTGGCCTGGAAGATGATGATGCCTTTTCCAAGAGACATTAAGGGGTTTCATTTCTGCTGCTCAGCTTTCTTTTCCATCTTAAACTTCCAAAGGATTCATGCTATCTGACATATGGTGCTTATACTATCTGCAGCATTGAATTACTGCTTCAAAAATGATACAAGCCTATTTTAATTAGATTTATGGGAAATCTTCCTAAGGCAAATTCTTCCCAGTTGCAATTACAGAGCACACCTGAGATAAAGGGACGGCAGCAGAAGGAATTATCTTTCTTTCAACATGAAATATAGTTTATTTGGCTATTTTCATTATCAAAAAAGGTAATAATATTTTCAGAAGAAGCAAAGTGGCTCATCTTTATGAATCATTAACCGTCAATCCATAAATATGCGCAAAGCTGCAAGAAATAAAGGAAATGAGGTTTCCTGCCCTAGAGAGTGTACAAAATGATGCTCTAGACAAACTTGCTGTGGCAGCAAAGCACTGGGGAACACCTATCACTTGAACTGTGTGTGCAGAATGAGCAAGGACTCCAAACTACCACAGCAAAAATTCCCTGAGGTCTTTCAAGACAACCAGATGCCTCTGCACCTTGGGTGCTGAACCTTGGAGTGCAGAACTGCCTCTCTTTGGGATGATGAATCCAATGCACCTTCCCAAGTGCTGAGCAGGGCTAGGAGCAGCAGTCCTTTGTGAACCTGCCTCTTCCCAAGCAGCTGACAGAGCCCTTTGCCCTCTTCTGCCCAGCACTGCATTTTGGGAGGCACAGCCCCACCCCAGAAGAAGGCAAGGGCAAGTACAAGCAGAGGGAGATGGGGTCAGGAAATGAGAGAAAACACCTGACTTTTGCTCTCTTCATTACACAGAATTGAGCAGCCCCCCATCACCACAAAAAGTTAGCCCAAAACAAGGCAGACATTGAAAAGAAGCCCACCCAAAGGTTAGATCAGTGAAGGCAGCCTGAAGATGAATATCAGCACCTGGTGAGTTCAGGACGCCCCTGCAGTGGCTTTGCAAGGCTTACAAGAAGCAGTGCTTGTTTTTATCACTATCTGCAGAAATGAAAATTCTATTTCCTGCAAAAAGCTGCTCTGCTTAAATGGAACAGCTGAAGAGAAGTAACCCCCTCAAATTGTGTTAACACCTGGTCCATTTAGCTTCTGCTTCGCATGAGATTTTCCAGTTGAATTCGGAGTTGCTCAGGGAGGGAGGCTGGGAGGGAAGTGCTGACATCCCCTCCCTATGGCTGTGCTGGCAAAGGTACAGCAGGGGCATGTTTGGGATGGGAGCTAAATGGGAAGTCACATGTTGTCACTAACATAAATTTTCAGCACAAAAGTTATCTTACATTTTTGGAAATGCAGTAACAGTCATGTTAAATTTAATGAAATGCTGGCACGTGACCTTCACGCAGACTAAGCACAGCTAAGGACTATATTTGCAGATCCATGGTCTCAACTGCATTTTGTTAGGTTGAAATCCCATGATACCTACATTGCCATGCCATAAATGTAGCTTTTTTCTAAATATAATACACGCTAATTGTGGCATATAAAGATGTCACCAGGACACTGACTTGAGCAGAACACTTAAATGATGCTGCAGCAAACAGCAGGACAACAAAAATCTACAGCAAACAAAAAAACCCAGATCAAGAATGAGATGATCTTTAAGGTCCCTTTCAACCCAAACCACTCTCTGATAATATCAATATTATACATCACCAGGATATTAAACAAATCTGACAGAACAAGAACCCTCAAATTCAGCATCTAAGACAGGAAGAGCTACATAATATGATACAGCACCTAATGAAGTCCTTGCTTTCCCTTGCAAGTAAATATTTTGAAGTATTCATATAAGAGCTGCACATGAGCTTCTCATGTAGAACTCTGGACCAGCTCGCTTTCATTAGCAATACCAAATCCCTGGAAAAACCAATACAAATAAAAAATATTCCTGTCCTTTCAAACAGTGTTTTACAATGTTTTTCAGGAACGTGCAATTATCCTAGCTGGGAATGGAATGAAAACTAAATAGAAACACGTGCAATCATTTCCTTAATAATGTTCTAATTTACTAGATGCATAAGCTCAACATCCATTCCATATACGAGAGAGGATTTTAGCTCCTTGCAGCTATGGAAGTTCTGGCATAATCTTCTAAATCCAGCACACAACAGTGCTTGATGAGGCATTCATGACATCCTGCCTTCCTCCACATTGCCACCCTCAGGGGGGCAGCAGGGGCGTCCCAAAGGGTGGATCTGACATCTCAAAATCTAGTCTGAGCACTGCTCTGTCCCACACGGAAACAAAAAGGTTTTCCATCTCAGGAGAGATGGTTAAGAGGGTCTCTTTTTGTGCTCACTGTTATCACATTCACAACTTTCATGCACACCAGTGACTGCTGTGCTTGTTCTAACGTTCCTCCCAGCCCCCTGACTCTTTTTTTTCTTGACAAGTCCTTACTTTTTACATATAAAGTGTATATATATGTATATATATATATAACTCTGCCCTGAATGCATTCTTTGCATGCTGAACTGAAGATACCCCAAATGGAAGCAGCAACACACGTACCAAACATTAGAGTGGTCAATGGTCACTTGTACAAGTCTTAGCTCGCTTTTGCACCAGTCAGTATTTAACTCTTGGCTCAATAACCCTAATGCACTCCTCAATCCCAGTCAATATCCATTTAATATTTCATGCTGAAGCTAACCAGTGAGCACCAAAGCACTGTGCCTCCCTGAGCTTTGGGAAGCACACAGGAGCTGCAGGCAGCCCAGGGAGCCAGGGATGCTCCCCCACGTGCTCTGGGAATGTTCATCCTGCCCCCATCACGGCCACCCCTCCCTCTGCAGGTCACTCTGGCTTGTGCTCAGTGGGAAGCAGATGACAAATCTTCAGCTCTTTGGCCCTTGGTGCTCCAAGCATTCAGCCTCTGGTTGAGCAGAGCACAGGGAAGCCTCAGGAAGCTCAGAGCTGTGATCCTGATGGCAGAGCTGCTCCTGCTGCTGGAAGCCATGCTGTCATCTGGAGACGGATCACTTTTCTTCAGCGCTTCCTCTCCTGCTACTGGCTGTGGCTTCCAGCTCCGTGGGGCTCAGGGGTCAGGACTTTTCTTGGGTTGTTTAAGGAGTAAAAGAAAGCAAAGGTTTTCACTCCTTGTCACTCTGCTTTGCTTGGCTGTCCTGCAGAGAGTGGGGGGTCACCTTTTAGGTATTCTCCATCACCAGTGCCAAGGAAGGCGCTGGAGAAGCAGGAGAAGTGTTTGGGCTTTGCCTGTCCCCCACATCCTCCCTGGGTCCTGAGAAGAATAACTTGGTTTTACGGGGAAAGAATAAGTTTGCTCTCAACAGAGGAGATGTGACCTCCCCAAAGCAGAGGGAATTGTGTTTTACTGCTGGTGCAGTTTAGGTGCTGAGAACACAAGTGGCATTACAGCCTCTCTGAGGTGATGGCACAGCTCCACCACTGCAGTGGATTCACCTCTCCATGATTCCCATGAGGTTTTCCCTCATGAGAGATGTTATTTTTCACCTGAAAGCCTGAGAGCGGGTAACTTGTCCAAGCACAGCGATGGTGGCAAGACTGAGCCTAATTTTGGGAAAATACAAAATTCTGTCCTCAGATTTCAAAATTCAGTCCTTCACAGTGCTTCCAACCAAAACTGAGCAGATAATTTGATTTTCAGGACGTGTAGAGGGATTTCCACTCATTAGCCAGCCAAGTGAGCACAAGCTAAACAAGAACACTGACGTCCAGGACCACACTAAAACTGCTCACATCCTTTGTAAATTTTCAGTTGAGCAACTACATTCCACAGGTTTTTGTATCACAAAACAAACAAACAAACAAAAATGAAACAGGTGAGGAAAACTCACCAAACTGTGAAGAGAAAGGATAAAATCAAGCCAGCAACAGGCATTACTCGCAGGAGTAATTACTGGCAGCACCAGCACCAGTCTCATGTGCTCTGGAGCAACTGGCACGGGTGGGAGCAGCAGGGACACCCTGGGACAGATGGTGACACTGGTCCCCTCCCGAGCCAGTCCTGCAGCCCTGGCTGCTGCTGGGAGCCAGAGCCAGCCCACAGCTCCTGCTTCTAATTACTGTGCTTGCCGTGCATTACACTGCTCCTTAGGAAACTTCTCATTTCCACATCAGAACTCGGGAGATCAGGCTCCTTCCTAGTAATGCATTGATCCTCTTGAACCCAGATGCCTCCAGGGATGTTTTAAATTGCACATTTCATAGTAGTGACAGAGACCTGTGCTTCTCTTACCGCGTGTGATTGTACCTGCAAAGTTCTGGGGTAGACAGACACTTCACAGTTTATTTGGGGGTGAAAGTCTGAACTTGTAAGCTTTTAGGAAAAGCAGAATTGTTTCAAATTTAATTTCTCTTTTATGTTACTGCTTCAAGTTTTGGCATTCAGAAACCTCAGATGCAGGGGAACAAAATAAAAAGGGAACTCAATTAAGTCAGTGGCTCCCAAAGTTGTGTCTATAGCACTGGCTCGCCTCCTGATCTCCAGATGAAATAAAACAGATGTGAGGGGAAATTAATGGAGCAGCCAAAGTAAACGGTGTGACTTGGTCAAAAGGAACTCCCTCTCCCGTGCCAGATTTCAAGACTCCCCTGCACCAGAGCCAGCTGAAGGGATATAAATACTTGGCCATTTACACCTGGGTGAAGCTTTCTGGATTTCATTTCCCCTCTCCAATTTTCCCCTTTCCTTTTCATCTTCCCCTTATTCCAGCCCTCCTCTGCACAGGTATACATGCACATATGTAAACACACCGAGACAGGAAAGCACAACACATTATGGGTTGAATTAAAAAAAAAATCCCATGATTTTCAGGGTATTCTGAAATGTGAAATGCTAACTGAATACTGTGTAGAAAATTGCAAAGTGAGTCATTAAGACAATTTTTGGAGACACAGTTCGGTGTTGGAGCTCCAGCATTAGATATTACTTAACATTTTATGCAGTGCAGCTTTAAGTTAACACCAATTATTACCATCAGCCCTGTCATTAAAACAACTATTTTCTCTCATACTGCTTGGACTTTTCTAGTGGCACTTTCAAACATAAATTGTGCAAAGTATGTAAGCAGCTGCACCATTGATATCTCAGTTTATTATTTTATCTTGTTCTGCCTGTAAAGCGCTCTGAAGTTTGGGACAGCAGACCAGGTGCTCAGCACCACCTGGGATGGGCCCTACAGGATGAGGAAAACCATTCTGCCAACTCAGTGGCAACAAGCAGCTCCCCACTCAGAAGGGAACTGCAGCCAGCTGATGTGCACAGTGGAGGCTCATCTGACAATAGAGCTGATTTATGGAAGAAAAATTCTTTAATGGGAAATCTGAGAGAGAGACAGAGCCAGGATGGAGGTGAAGAGCAAAATGCAGGGCACACTTTTGTCAGGTCCAGCTGCCAGGGCTCACCCAGCAGCTGGCTGTGACAGAAAGGGATGATGCTCCTGTCTGATGAAAAAGCCACAAACTGCACGATGGGCTCATCGAATCCCAAAGTGAGAAAAACCTGTAGGCACCTATTATTGAGTCTAAATCCCCTCGTTTGTTGTGCAAAGATAACTCAGCAGTATTTGGGGGTCTGGGGTCCATTTGGAGGCTCCAGGCTCCCATCCTGCTCTCCCAGTTTCTGTGGATGGTGGTAGCAGAGAGACAGAGAGCCCTGGGGAGCAATCCCTGCCCTGACACACAACCCCCGTCTGCTCCTCGCACGCCTCGTGCACTTTGGGCTCACTAAAAAGCCTTTCCCCGCCCCCCTGCTCAATTAAAACCGGGAAAAATCCACACCAACCATTTGTTGAAGTGTTGTGAATACCCCCACAAAATAAACTTAAAGCCGACATGAATTGGCAGGGCTTCATTTTCCCTCATGAATATGCATAACTAATATAGAAAATGCTAATCTTGCCCTCCTCCACTTCCTTTCTGCCTTCTCCGTCTGCCCCTTTTGGAATTAAGCACTTATCTCCTATGGAGTGAATAGGGCTCCATTATGTGGAGGGCTGCAGAATTTCAATGAATTGCAAAATATAGTTAATTATGGAAAAAAGACATCTTCTGCACTTTTTCATGTAAATTAGACAAATTAATTGGTGTTCGGTGTTTTTTTAAACACACGCAGCCCTGGGAGGGAAGGAAAAAAAGCCACTTGACAATTCAGCATTGGAATGGTGACAGAGAAAGGAAAACTGAGGGGGCATTTCTGATCATGCATTAATGCAGCCCCCAAAGTGACCACCACCTAATTCCAACCAGAGTCCTGAGAAACCCAGGGAAGGCTGTTTTCACAAACCCAGCTATTAATCTTTGGAAGTTTTCACCTCTTCGAGCTCCCAGATCTGAAGAACACGTATCAATAGCTGGATGTGAGCACAGCTCAGGGCAGGAATTGTGTGGGATTTCCCCCAGCAGGTGCCACCTCCATGCCCATTTTGCTCCAAGGGACACTGTGGTGGACCTGCATGCCTGGGAACACGAGTCCAGCTGGGGCTGCAGTGACTCTGTGAGGGGAGGTTTGGTTACACTTTACCAGCATTTGCATCCAGCATTATCAAAATGGCCACAAGCTGTTCTGCTTGAAACCCTGTCCACGAATAAAGCACTGCCAATGGCACAGGCTCTAGCAGTGAATGGTTGAAGATATTAAATATACTCCAGGAGAGTCTGAGTCCTTGAAGAAACAATGCAAATCTGCCCTGGTGACCTAAACAAAGCACCTTCATCCTGCTTTGGCTGCCCAAATCAATACTCATGTGTGGAAGGAGACACCATTTTTTCCAGGTGGGTTAAAGGAGTTCTGTTTAACTGGAGCTTAGAACAGAGCACTCTGTCAGCTGCAATAAAAGGAATGGGTTTATTTCTCAAAATGCAGAATTGACTCTGGATTGTTTCAGAGATGGTTACTGTCACAAAACAACACAGCAGCAGCAATAACAGCATCTATTAAAATAACTATATAAACCATGCCATGGTGTGTTAAGGCTGTTCTTTATAAATAATATTGCACTCTTACATTGCAACTGGAATCTGTAACAGAAGCTTTCAGGCTGATTTATTCCGGCGTAGCAAGGCAGCTTTACCACACTGTATTATTTTCTTAATCTGGCTGTGCTGGAAAAACCCCCATTTGGAACAACTGAACCCAGAATGTGCTCCCATGGAGCACAATTTCATGTCCTGAGAACCTCTAAAGCAGTGCACAGAAACGGGTATTTGAGGGATGTGGGCTATGAACATCTGGGAATGGTGTTTGCCCTGACACACCTTGTGGTCCAGCATGCTGCCCCCCTATTTCATATATGCAGTCCATGTATCTTTATTGGGATGTAAAAGAAAATATTTCCCCCTTTTGTCTTAATAAATCACAACTGGTACAGCTTCGACCTGTTTAAGATGATCTAATACCTAACGACACTAAATGCTCCAGTGAAGATTTGAGTCTTTGGGTGCCCTACAAGCCCAAGAGACAGGAGATGAGGATGAAGCTGCTGATGCAGCCAAGGGACAGAGGTGCTCCTTCCTCACAGGGAGATGGCAAAGCAGGAACCTAACTCAAAGGGCTCTGAATCTCTTCTAGTATTTCTCTTCCTCTACCCTAAACGGAGAAGGACCCTGTGGACACCAAAAAGGACTAAAATTAGCCTTTAACAGCATTCCTGTATCTCCTCATCAAAGAGATTAGATGAAAAAATATAAAGTGATTCCAAGTTCAAAATTTATCAAAAATATTAACAAAATGAACTTCGTAACATTAATATGATGTAAACACAAGAAAGTTTTCTTTCTCATTCTACAGATGGAGTAATTGACATCATTTAGATGGATCTTAACATTTAAGTAATATTAAAAAAAACCAAATTAAAAAGTAACTTGACTCTGAGGGAAGAATGATAAATGCTGAACGCAATTTTATCCAAGCAGGAGTTCAAAGCCCTGCAAACCGCAGCTGATCCTCGCTGACATGAAGGGAGCATGCCTGAGAGATATCAGGGCTTGTTTCAGGAACTGATTTATTTGAAACATGAAACGCTTCTTAGAAAAAAGCTGCTGATTAGAACCCTTGAAGAGGCAGTCAGTAAGTCACTCGGTGAGCTGGGCAGGGGATGAACTTTGTTGTGGGTCATCCGCAGACATGAAACGTGGAAGTGCTGAAAGCCTTAGGAAGCATTAGCAACAAACTCTAACCAGATTAAATTCTTGTAGGGAAACCTGCCTGCTCCCAGGAATTCGTGCCTTGTTAGGAACTTTAGAAGATTAGGAAGGGTTTAGCATCACAATTTTAAGCGCTGGAGGGAAGCTCTGCTAACCCTTCTATGTTTCATTTTATTGTTCATGATTTTAACTTTAAAAACCCCTCTACACAATATTCTTTTCCATCTCCCATCTGTCTGAACCATGCTACAGCTGGCTTACATTTTGTTGTCAGGTTACACACCCAGGATCCAACATTCTTGGAAATCCACGTAGGATTTTAGGGCTACCTGGATCAGGCACTGAATTAGCATTGAAGCACTTCAGCATCCTCTTAACTGTTAAGCAGATGCTACATGCCCCCCCTCTAGCCACTGATGAAAATTAAAGAGCATTTTAAGTCCTTTGCTGAAAAGAACAGAATGAAGCAGCCTCCTCCAAACCAGGCCTAGAAAACAACAGAACCAATGAGCAGAGCCCTGCTTTGAGCAGACACTTTACATGGGACACACAATTACCTTACATAGCTGTATCTGACAGAGCCATAAGAAATCACCAGAGCAGGATCACCCGGAACAGCTTTGCTCTGTATTTTCTTCTAGCCAGACTCACCTGGGCTCCTGTTTGCTCAGGGTACCTCAGAAAACACAATCACAACTGAAGCCTGTGAAGGTGCAACACGTGTGAAAACAGTTGCTGAGTTTAAGCTTCTACACTACAGGTACATCTAATTCAAATCTAAAGTAACTCAGGCTCTGCTGTGAACAGGGAGAGTGACAACACTGCTGATAAAATCCTCTTCAGTAGGTACTCCACAGCTGGAACACCACGGATCCCACATGAATTAATGGGCTCTGCTGGTGAAGAGTGAATCAGCCTATTTCAAGTACCACCAGTTTGCTCTACACTGCAATTTCATCTGTCAGCTAAAATATCCTGAATGTTGCATTATCAGTTGCAGTGTGCAGATTTGAAAAGGGTATGAAATTCCAGGCTCTGTGTTTCCTGCACTGCAATCAGGAGCAGCTTCAGCAGAGCTCCTGTGTGAAGCAGGATGTGCCCGTGTGGGTATAGCTGTTCACTTCCCCACACAGGATCCATTAGCATGGAAGTAGCCTTGATTAAAGGCAGCAGAGAGAGCACCAATTTCCCTGCTGTACTAAAGCCTCTGGAGAAGCAAAGGACTGCCAGCTGGAATTAACCTCTGACCCTGAGAGAGCTGTCAATCCAAGGTCCCCATCCAAACATGCATTAAAGGGCCAAAAGAGAGCTGTGAGCACTGCAGAGCTCAGCTCACCCAGCTCCTGCCAGGGCCACAGGGAGCTCCTGCTCCTCCCTGCACACTGGACTGCCCTGCAGGAGCACCAAGGGAGGCTGCACACCTCTGCAGGCTGAGCTTACCCACCTGGACAGCTGCTGGATTATTCACCACGACAAAAATTCTGTAAATCCATTATTACCACTCCTGAAGCTAGTTAAGAAAAAGCGAGTTGAGAAAAGGACATTTTAAAGAATAGATTCTGTGTAATAATGAATTCAGTTCCCATTATCAAGCTTCATTTATATTTGTCTAGATAATGAATGAGATCTATCTTCCTGATGCTAACAAAATTTATTTGCAAACAGATACTCCCATTGTCCAAAGCACCAGGAGATGCTTCTACCTGATAAACAGACATTGTACAAAATAAATAGCATTGAATGGCATTTCAAAGATATGATTCATTTATTTCTACTTTATCTGCCTGGAACAAAAAAGGAGATCACAATGTTTTTGCTTGAATTCCTCATCTTAGCATGTTTCTTGCAACAAGCATTAATTATCACCATCTATCCATTATATTACCCTGACAGATGCCCTTCAGTTTCTTCAGGTATAGACAGCCCAGAAGAATCTCTGTGTGTCCTTTTAATAAATATTCTGGTGCTAAATATATGTTGTGTACACAGAATAGCCATTGCACAGCATTGCTCTGCATGTACCATGTAAAAAACTCCCTTCTACCTTTAAATGTGCTGAATTTGTCCTTGTTATGAGGAAAATGGGATGAAGAAATCTCTTGACCTGGTGGTAAATTTGCTTAATTTTTAGGGTACACTTCTCTCCAAAGAAATCTCTATTTTGTAATGAGTATTCTTAAAAATAATCATTTCAAAACAATGGGATTACAAAATGCTCAAAGACAGGATAATTAGTACAAACAGCCCCCTCTCTCAAATGGTCCAGAGGGAATCACACTGCACTGCAAATGAGGAAGCTGTAGTTACTCCTCTAATTCCCAGCTCTCCAGGAAAGCTCAGAATTTGGCAAGGTCAGAAATGCTGGCAAAGAAAAGGTGATTTCTAGGAAACATATGTTCTCTCATCTCTCCAGTCCATTGTTCCTCATCCATCAAAATGTCCAGGATTGCTTTCTAACCCAGAAATAAAGGCAGCTGTTCTTCCAATGACCATGTTATCCCTTACTTCAATGGCATTTCCAACAAATGGTCCAATGATACTCCTGTGGAAAATGACCATTCTTAATTCTCTATTTAATCTCGATTTTTTTTTTTTGATCACAGCTTTTTGGCCAACTTGCTTTTTTCAACAGCCTTCAGTAAGACTGAGGTCACGTGTATTTGATGAGCCTCTAGATAAATTTTAGAAAAAAAACCCATTTTGTCCAAGCAGAGACACTCAAAGTCCCATGGAATCTGGTCTCAGATTCAGAATGGCTCAGGTTTGAGCCCTGTTGTTACNGGAAGGGAAGGGAAGGGAAGGGAAGGGAAGGGATCCATTTCTACCCTCTCCCAGCAAGGCTGTGCCATGTTCAGCCCCATGGCAGCGTGGTGGGAGGTTCTGAGGTGGCAGGAGGGAGTTCTGTGCCCAGTCCCCAGCCCTGCTCAGGTGTGACAGCTGGTGCTCTGAGCAGCCCCACCAGCAGCACAGACTGAACATCTCCAGCTCTCCTCACGTGCAGCAGCTGGTCTTGCACCATCACTCAGCCTTGAACACCACAGGAGGAAGGGACTGTCTGTTTCCAAACAGGAAATGCTGTGAAGGACAGACACGTCCTTGGGAACACCAGGGGTTTGTCTCCAAGGTGGTAATCAGATTAAATTCTCATTTGTCTTCCATATCCACCCTGAAAACTTCCCCATCTCTACCAGATAATCATCCTTGGCTTCCATTTGACTTCCCCAGTTCCTGCAAGGCTGCCTTCCTCCAGCTGAATGCTGAGAGAGATGCTCATGATGAAATAATGGCCTTTTATGAAAAAGAAGTCAGGATATTGAGTTGCCAGCCTTATTTGATCACCTAGCTAGTAAATGGGCTGTTAGATGCTCAGCCTCAGCAAGCTCCTACGGAATATTTTGTAATAATAATCATGAGTTGTGTGATGAGAACTCTCACTACTAACCTATTCAGCCTTTCTCAGGGACTGGGAAAGATCAACTATTTCTGTCTGGATTAGCAAAATTATAATTAGAGAGCTTGCTTTGTTTACATGTAACAGCATTTACCATTTGACAGCACAATCTTTCAAGCATGAAACTGCTCCAACCGAGCCTTGGCATTTCCTCCTCCTCCCTTTCCACACCACTTTACACCTTCCATAAAATACATTTAAAAGCACCTTGCAGAACTTGAAGTAGGACATGTGTCCCTCCTGGCAAGGCCAGTAGGGAGTTCCAGACCCTCACCCCTCTCCCACAGAACACAGAGTTGGAAGGAAATGCTATTTCAGTGAGAAGAAAGAAAACACTGTTTCAGTGACAGGACTTTTCTCCTCCCCACGGGACATGCACAGACACTTCAGGGCCTTTACACAGAGAAGCTCCTTCCACTTCCACGTGGGACTGGGAGCTGGCACCCAATGCTCTGTGCAAAGGTTGGGCACTGAATGAGTAATGAAACAACAGCTACCAAAAAAAAGAGGAAGGAACCTCCTATTTTTACATAATATGTATTTCTCTGAAGCGTTTCCTTTTCCTAGGACAAACAGTGAATATAATCCTTGAAACAGGTTTAAATATAAGGCTTCAATACCACTGCATCCTGAAAAGAACCCAGGTTTCACTGGCAAATGATTCCCAAAATCGTGAGGGAAGCTGAAAATCTTAGGAGGACCAAACACAGAGCTGCAGACAACACACATTCCCATTGCTTCCTTGGCTTTTCCCCTGCTGGAGAACTGCCAGAAACAGAGGCAGAAACTGGAACATCAGGAGGAAACTGGTTTTCACAGGATTCCTAACAGAGGGCTGTGGGTGCAAACACACTGGACAGTTCCTACGTGCAGTCCCAACCCAGGCGTGTTCAGCAATGTGAACTCCAGAAACTTTGGCAGTTCATTCATCAAAACTTCGAGCTTGAAAAGGTTTTTTTTTTCTTTTTTTTCATGGATAACCTTTTGCCTCCTTTTGTCAGGCAGCTTTCTAGCATGTTTTCATCTCCAACTCTTTACCTTTGCCATTAATCTCCAATAGGCAAACATGTCAAATTTCAGCAAAACACAAAATGTCTGAACTAAATCCTCTCCTCTCCCCTCCTCTCTTCTTTTCTTTTCTCAAATAGATGAGAAAAGTGTGACTTTCAGCATGACTCAAAACAACCCTTTTCTAAAGAAATGCAATTCTAAACCCACAGGAGTTCAAACTAGCAGAATTTGGTTTGGAGCTCTTGCATCTACATGTCCTAAGCTTCTATTTAGGTACACAGAGGCATGTTCTAAAAAATGGTAAAAGAAAATCAGAGTGCAACTTTGGTGAATTCTGAATTTTTCAATACATCATGTCATGAAGCAATGTGTCGTGTACATACAGCTTCCAGTAAAATTGTGATTCCAAAACTGTGATCCAATGGGTACCTTGATCTCTGCTATTAATTGTGTAGGAAGGAGGCACTTTTTGAGCTGTTTCCTGGAACCAAAATTGTTCTGATGCCCTGATCTCATTCCTGATTTAGCCCTGAGCTACTTCTGGCCCTGATTCATGGATATCTGGCTGCTGCCACAGACTCCTGTATTAAGGAGACAGGAGGGAACAAGTGATGATTTTCTCCAGAGAGAGTTTCCCAGAGCCCATCCCAGCTTCCCAGCCTGGGGTGTGGATACCCCACACCCCTGAATCCCCCCAGGGAGCAAAGTCTGTCCCACCAACAGGACTGGAGGCTCAGCAATTGTGTTCACTCTGTGCAGTGACAAACTCCCTCAGGAAAACCCTGTGGACAGAACGGGTTTCTATTCTCAAGCCAATAAGTCAGTCTTTAGGAGGATGGCTATCCAAACACATGAACTTGCAGAAAAAATCACATTTGGACCAGCAAACACTCCCAAATATTTGCTTAGACTTTGAAGGCTGCTTTAGACACATTCCCTTTCTCCCCATCTTGGGCTTCTTCACAAAGTTGCAATTTTACACATTTTTTACACAAATCTGCTCCAAAAGTTACAGTAACTGGTTTCTTGAGCAGAAGCTGGGAGCTGTAGCATCACAAGCTGTAACTCAGTGGGATTTCTGTTTGGTTTCTTTGGTGGTTTTCCTGCCTGAACACCTCAGCTTTCCTTTAAGCTGGGAACTGCACTTACACGGGACTGCCTTTCTGAAGATCATTTCCAGTGTGTGATCATCTGTAATTGTTAATTATTGCCACGTTGTTGGTCTATGTGAAAAACATCAGCTAGATTTTTGAGAGTTTCCTAACAAAGCTCTCTTGCATATGGAGCATTAAAGAGGCTCTGTGGCATCTGAAACATTAATAATTCAGAGTCATTCAGTCCAAAAAGCACAGCACGTGACTGACAGCTGTCAAATGCATGACATCACCCCTCAATTATACAATATAATAATTTATGGTCTAATGTGTTCAATAAAATGAACAACACACAGAAAAACACAGAAACTTAAAGGTGACATCCAGGGGAGAGTTCCTTCCTGAGTCGTTAATTTAGATTTTCTGGAAACAGTGGGAATGTGCAGTTCACAGCACAGCAAGGCCTTTCTGAAATGACATTAACTTCCAGCATGTAACCATTACCTCACAACGATCCGAGATCACACATTAGGCTGCTGTACACGACATTAAAAAACTCAAATTCTGCTCTGAAAAATACAGAGAGAACATTTTCCTTTCAATGAAGGAAAGCTCTTAACAATTCTTATTCATTACTGTGTTAGTTATGCAAATACAAAACCCAACACACAGATTTTCAGTGTTCTGGGTTGCAGATCAATTTACACTTCCCCAGAAGTGACAGCAGAAAGCAAGGGCTAGAAAGGGTAAGAACAGGCACACAGAGTTACTTGTTTGACAGTAAGGAGTTTACCTGTTGTCACTCTCCAGTCCAGAAAAAAGCCCAGTTTAACCTCATTTTTGTTCCCCAAAGTGCTGAGTGTAACAGGGAAAGCACAACCAAACACAGGCACAGATGGAACGAGATGTTCTGTGGGAAGCAGAACGCAGCCTGAGCACCTTTGGTTTGGTGTTCATGGCTGGATTGTCTCACCTGTACTGAAGGAGAAGGAGACCTGACTGAGGCTCTTCTCACAGCTGAGCCACGTGGAGACCTTCTCATTCCATCCCATCAGTGTGGATGCTCTGGGATACAGAACACAGTCCAGCCCCCCAGCCTTTCTGTCATGGGCTATGAGCAGGATCTCACTCTCCAAACACCTGTTCTTCACCTTCTATGGTCTCAATTTGGTGTTTTTTTCTTGTGTGGTGGTNTTTTTTTTTTTTTTTTTTTTTGAGGCTAAAAGTGGTTGAAATGACTGGCAGGTTCAAGAGTTTCTGGGAGGATGAGCAATGTACCAAGCTGTTCACTCCCTGATGCTGGGCAGGGCGTGCTGACCCTCCCTGCACCTGCCTGCCAGTCCCATGGAGGGGCCAAACTGCAACCCCTGCACTTCTCAGCCTTCCCCCACGGCTCACAGGGCTCACAAGGAGTGAAGGGAAGTTCCCAACCCTCTGCTCCAGGCTGGGCATCTGCTGCAAACACTTCCCAGCCCTATGGCCTGGCTTCCAGAAGAAACACTCAGCCTTCTGACACGTGGAAATGCCATGGGAGCAGCTTTTGGACCAGTGAACTTTCCCCGTTATTTTTGCTGCAACCATTTCCCCTCTTTCCAGCTTTTTTAATTGTTATTTAAAGAACACAAAGAACTTGCAACTAAAAGAGAAGATTATCTGCTTTCTAGCAGCAACAACAATTCCACATTTTCTGCAATGGTGAGAGAGGGGAAAAAACCCAACAAAACAACTTAACCACCCAACCCTTTGAAAGACACTCGTTTGCTTGAAGTTACACCCTTACAATCTGAGGAGAGATGGAAGGGAACCTTTATCTTCAAAGAAAATAATGAGCTGCAAGATGCCTCTGTTTAGAGATACCACACAGAATTAGCCACATAATTCTCAGTTTTGGAGAGGACCCAGCTGCAGGGAAGCTGCACAGACCCCAGTTTATAAAGTACAATCTTACTGCACAATGCATATCGGATAAGGCAGGCCAACAGAGAATAGCAAGGAATTAATGGGCAGCCCTCGAAACGTTTTTAATTAAAAGAATCCAGAACAATAAGTGGGTCTAAAAAACTCCCAAAAGACCTGAAAAAGATAGATCTCAAGGACAGAAAATCCTTTTCAGATCTGCACCCTTGTAAAGGTCACACTTTGCAAGGGTAAAGTGTAAAGTTATAGAAATGTGTAGAAACTTGGCATCCCAAAATATTCAACAACATAAATTCTTGCTTGTAGATTGAAAATATCCACTGAATTCTATTAAAAGGCCATAAGGTTGGTAATACTAGACCTTTCTACTGGGATGTGCAGAGCACTTGGTGCATCAATTCAAAAGTATTCACAAAGAAACACCCAGAACTCAGCTGCTGCTTTGGAGGAGCTGGAGGGTTTTGCCCTCTCCTAATCCATGTACAAAGGGCAGCTTTGAGCCAAAGCCTTTCTGCCACAGTCACGTACATGTCCGGTGTTCCCTCCAGATGCAGTTTTGCATAACCATGGCAAATTTAGATTTGGGAAGTCACGTTTTAATCTAAAAACATGAAGTCAGGCATTTCTGACCTCTGCCTTAGTCAGGAGCTACAATACCCTGACCACAAATGAACCTGAGCAACAACATCAGATGCTGCTGAGACTTTTGTCTCACATACAGCAGTGCTCCAAAAAGTAGCGCCCAGCCAAAACACTCAGAGAGCTTAGAAACCCTAAGTCTTGCCTAGAATCTGAAATAATAGTTACTGAATGATGCCTTAGGACTTTAACAACTTTTATATTTTTCGAGTCATGTACTGCATAAGGCCATAACTCCAAACTCCATACGGAGTGTTAGTTACCTTCTTCATACTTTGGTCAGACAAAACAATTCCTCTGGGCCTGGAACTCACGGACACCTCACTGCCTCAGGCCCTGAAAAGTATCAACAAAAGTGAACTGGGGGAAGCAAACTGGGGGTAAATTACTTAATTACCTGAAGCTGTAATTGGAGCATTAACCCCAGATATGTAAATGGACCAAAATCAGAATTGTCTGAAAAACTCGTGACCATCGTCCACCTTGGGTGTAGCCTCAGGGAGGCTATGACTGCCCAAGGTGTATCTATGGAAGGCCTTTAATAAATACCCACTTTATTCTCTTAATCTTGTCTAGCCCCTGTTCTAGGGAGCCACCCCAAGGCACCAATAAACTGCACGTGAAGATGAGCAGAAGGCAGGGTGGAAGGGACAGAGATGCTTTTTAAGGATCAAGTACCAACCATGGAAGTGCAGTGGGCCTGGAGGATTCATAGTGGGACTTGCTGCTGTCCAGAGTGAACCCTCTGTGTGGGAAATAAGCACAGCAGATGACAGGAAAAGGTATTTTGTGGATAAGCAGCCACTTGTCTTCTTTCAGAGACAGAGGGAGAAAAATATCCTGTCAGTGTGACAGCCACAGGTAAGCACCCACTGACAAAGTTTGCAGTGGCACGTGAGCATCCAACTGAGCAAGCAGCTTTTGATTCTGCTGTTTGCAGTCTGTGATGCTCAAAACTATTTCCATACATACAAACACATCCACAGATGCCAACCCAGCAGATTTCAGCTGACAGCTCTCTGAAAGCCACCAAAGTCCAGATATGATGGGAGCCTGTTCATGCTGTTGGAAATATTTCATCTGATTTCTGTCTCATCCAAAACTCTGCATAAGGCCTCAGTGAGGAACAGCATCCTCAAATCACAGACTGAGCTGCCACCAAGCATTGTGGGCTTGCAGGTGCTAACGAGCACCTTGGGGTGAGGGAGGGACTCGGAGGAAAAAGACAAAATTCTTCCTCAGTCCCTCATGTTGTCAGGACTCATGTTGCTATTTTCTGTGTAGTCCTAGACTGAGAAATGAAAATACAGCACGCTTGAATTTTCAGGATTTTGTGTTCTTTAAGAAATCAATGCCATTTTTTTTCCTCAGGAGCCAGACTAACCCTGCCTTCTCCCACTTCTCTTATGGGGCTTCCAAAATGGTGGGAGAAACTTGGCTGATTTAACTGCAGCAATGTAACTGTTATGTGCTTGTAGCTGTGGTTGTCAAGGGTTTAACCCAAATCCATGGCAGAAGCCATGGACTAACTGTGAATTTGCTAAACCTCCCTCTTACTGCTCTTCCCTCTGAAAGACACTGAGGTTCCAGCCTCCCTAAATTCACATTATTGACCACTTTGAATGGCTGATACGACCAGAACAGAGGGATGCTGAGATTGACCTGAATTCTGGGGTTTGCAGTGAATTGCCACATCCCCAAACTGCATCCTCCACCCACTTGACTCTTCCCTGGAGAAGCATGTCCAAGGTTCCCCCACACCCCCACAGGCAGATGGGCTGCTTCACACACGTGGGGCTTCTGCTCCACCCTGCTCCTGTCACCCACTTACCACAGGCAAAATTAAACATTTCATTTCACATTCAGCAGGGATTGAGAAGGGAGAGAGAAAAAAGGAGAATACAGGAGAACTGGTGCCTTCTCTCATCCTCTACAGTCTGTCCACAGCCATTTTTACTCCACAGTTAGAGCATCCTGGGAACATTGTCTGACACCCAGAGACCCACAATATTAATAGAGATCAGGCCAGACTTGCTCTTTTTAGATACTTTCTAATCCCCCATAAAAAAATGTTGCTGAAATCTGCCCTGGGATGCGACCAATCTCCTCAGGTTTTTTCCACAAACCAAAATGTCTCTGGATTTGAGGTTCCAGCAGATGATGATCTTGTTCCTCTGTGTACCAGCCAGAAGAACTAATGCATTGATCATAGGAACTCTCTGAAATTAGCAGAGCCTAACAGCAGACAGCACAGCAGCTGCACACACTTTAACTCCTGCTCACCAGTTTAACTCCAGCTTGACAGTTCATCTGGAACTATTTTAGCTCACCCCAGATTACAGTCATTCACATTTGGCCCTTCCTGAAGTGATAAAAAAAATCATCCACACACAAACCTGTTCTCAGTTAATCAAAACAGCGCCAGGCCAGAGTCCCATTGAAAGTGTGCACAGGCAATTCCCAAGCTGAACACAGTGCCCTGCATCCTCTGCCCCCTGCACATGCCCAGAGTGCAGCACTCAGGCATTTCTTCCATGAATCCTCTCTAAGGAATCAAGCTGCCGTATGTGCTAATGTGTCAGTGTAGCCCCAAACCTCTTGAAACAGGAGGAATGGGCAAGGAGAGAAACCTGCACAGCTAAAAGTGGCTGTGGAAATGTGGTTGGGCTCCATCCCCTCCAAGTGCTGCTGGAGGAGCAGACAGGCAGGACAGCTTGGGCTGCCTGAAGGAACACAGCCCAGAAATGTCAAAGCCTCTACTAGAACTGTTATGTTGCACAGAGCTACTTTTGCCTCCTTATTAAATAAGGCACTTCCTTACTGTCCTGGGCCCCACCTGTCACAGGTTTTGCACTGCACCATTTCGCTTTTCTAATTGACTTTTACATGTCATAATTTCTCCTTTATTCTCTTTAGTATTTTTCTCTTCTTACTTTTGCTGCCTTTGAAATTTTAAAGTGCTTTTCCTTTGCCACTGACCTGAGATGGTTTCTGACCAGCTAATCCCATTTCCTGATTGTGCACTCATGACTTTCTGGCTTTTACCATCACACTTCGAAGCTAAAGAGAAACTTCTTATTTCCAAAAGAAATTATTCACATTTTCAAAGTAATGGAATATATTTAGTTCTGCTTGACTGTCTCAGAATTAAGTAGCAATTTATTATATTTTGTTTGGATTATTAGTTAATATATCATATTACCCACACAGAAAGTGTTCTATATGGCTGCTTACTGGTGTGCAATTTGTCGCCTACCAAGTGCTTGGAAGTGATTAGCAAAGCTAGACAAAAAAAATCCCTCAAAAACATTTTAACCAATAACTGAAATAATCTTTATAATCAGGAAGTATAATATTGCTTCATATGGTTCATAAACACTCTAACTCAAGTCCAAAATTGAACTTTAATACTCAAAGTGATTAATTTTATACACCTCAGTTAGAACTGCTGTATGGTTCTGCATGACTCAGAATTACCCTTGAGACCAGAACTTCAAGCAACACAGCTCTTTAACATTAAACTTTTATTTGAGACACTGGCACAAATGGTCAGCTTCATTGAGGGGTTCAAAGTGCCTGCAGTTCGCCACAGCCCCTGGCCCCCTGATGACTTCATCCAGCCCCAATTATAAGGCCTAAGACAAATCTCAAGCTTTCCATTTACCCTTCAGAAACCCATTTGATATTATTAGATTCTCTCATTTCAAATGCCACATCAAATATGGCTCAGTGTCATTTTCCTGCAGTGAAGCACGAGCCATATTTCGTTATGTTACCCAATAATGACATTGTTTGTCTCCAGTTCACTCCCATGAACATGTCACTTTGAAAAACTGCCCTGAGAGGCTCCTCTTATAGGTCCTGAGAGCAGACAAGACACAGCCCTGAAACGATGCTGAGCACTTTCTGATTCTGTCTGCAAGGCTGATCACTTGTATCTGGACATATGGCAGCATTCAAAACACTCCGTGCTTCCTTATCAGCAGCAGACATTCTGCTTATTTTCTTCTGGCTATTAACAGCTCTGTTCAAATTTGACTATCACTTGAATCCACTTCAATTAGTTATTAGACATACTTTAATAACTGTGAAGAAGTCCTCATCACAGAGGAAAAAAATCTTCCATATCAGAATTATTAATAAATTAGAGCAGAAAACCTTTTCTAAATGTCGGAAACAACAGATTGTGTACATGAGGGGGTTTTTTGTTTTAGTTACACACGTTCAAATCATGTAGAGACCAACCTAAACTCATCTTCAGACGTGCCCAAACTGTGTAAGACTGAGGACACATTGTGGCTGCTTCCAAACAATTCAAGCCTGTTACCTGTGTCTCTGGGGGAGTCTCTCTGTGTGCTGGGGTGTGCCTGACACACACCAACACCTGGGCAGGAGCACAGCAGGAGGAGAAAACTGGGGGGTAAATCAGAGTGGGCTGGCACAGGTTACTGTGAGCTGGCAGGGGACCCTCCCCAGATTCCATTCATTGTTAATGAGAGGAGCAATGGAGTAAAAGCCTCAAGATTTTGATTTATCCTCTCAAAGAAGGCAACAAATGCTCCAAGAGTTCAACTTCAGAAGGCTTACAGGCCCTGCATTTCGCTTATTTCTGAGCATGCATATAGCTGTAATTACACACAGTGTGAACAGCCAGTGGAATTATTTACATCTCTGAAGTCAGGGACACAGGTAAAGATGATTCTGGCCTTGTGCATGGTTACACATGCTGGGCCTTGTTTGTTTTACTAGACCAACGTTACCTTTTCCAGACACTCACCAATGCTGCTGTTTTAACTCCTAGTGAGCTCTCAGCTCTGTGAGAGGCACAGAATTCCACTGCTGCACCTCCTGCATCTGTCTGTAAGAGGCTCCTGAGCACTGCCAACCCCCAAACCCCCGGGCTGGGGGAGGCGGCTGTGTGAGATTTTTGTGATAACAGATTCCCCAAAGGATGCCTTTCCTCCAGAGGGATGCCTGGGGTGTCTGCACAGCTCCAAAGGCAGCCTGAGTGATGGAAGTGTGCAGTCCCTACACGGGAAGTGGCACTGTCTCATTCACTGCCTCTCACTTCTCACTTTGCTGTCGCTGTTAAGGCAACACCAAAGGCTCCCCATTTCTGAAGGGACTCTGTGGTCTCCTGGGCCACTGCTCTGTATGCTGACAAGTTCATCTGTGACACCTGGGACTGGGAATACTCCGCTCCAAACAGAGCCACTCCCACGGAACTGCACTGAGGCACAGGCTCATTTCACATGCAGGGAAAAGGCAAGTGAAATAAATGTATTATCTCATTTAAAATGCATACAGTCCCAGGAAACAGGATAGATTGGAGGTGCCACTGAATGGTGCATGGTAAATAAATCATATTTGCAATGCAAGACACTTCAGCCAGCCAAAGCCTGAGGTAGTTAGGGGCACAGAAACAGAGGGCCAGGACGTTTTCAGGACTACACAGCTCCAACCTTTGAGCAGCATTTTCCACCATGAAACCACAATTAAAGGTAGAAATCCCATCTGTGTTCAGGAGGCAGAGTTGTCTGCAGACCCACCAGAGCCATGGCACACAGGCTCTTACACACACCTCATTGATAGTCAAAATAATGAGCAAATGGCTCCTCACTGTAACACCCCAGGCTTTCCCCAGCACCACGTGGACAGTAAATTTTCTTCCAACCCGCCAGTGTATGCAAATTCTGTGCTCTGAAAATGAGGTGGCTGCTGCTTAATCAGTCCTCTCTGTTTATTCATGTCCACCTGGCTGCTGGGAATCCAACTCCCAACAGGAATCTGCTCCACACAAGTTATGGAGACATACTGTTGGCCTTGGTTGTCATTTCCTTTGGATGCTTTCCTGTAGGAAGCAGGAACTTCCAGGTATCCCACTACTGAGTCACATAAACGCTCCTGCTTTATACACTACAACATACTTCAGTGTATAAAGGTATAAAGTGCCTATTCTGTGCCCAAGACTTATTGTCCTTGAATTCAAGGTGGACCCTGAGAACACAATAAACAGGAAGAAGTGAGGCATTTAAGAGTAGTATACTTATTTTCATAGAGATAAGCAAGCAAACGAACACAAAGCAGAGGGGCACCAGGGAAGAGATGGAATCTCTCCCTCTGGAATTATGCAGGGCCTGGTTTTACAGGGCCCTGGATAACCTAATCTAAAGCCCTGCTTTCAACAGAAGGCTGGATTGTCTCCAGACTGTCCCTTCCAATCTCAAATTATCTATTACTCTGTAGTAACTTTACGGTCTGGTAAATGCTGGTACAAGATGCTAGAAGACTCAGAATTAAAATATATGCCTCTAAAATAGTTTTATTGCTAATGCACTTTAAAAAAAAGCCTTTAATCTCAACTGACTATTACATGACAGCCATTCCCATCAGTGCTCTGTGGGGGGTTCTGCATTTTGTCATTTAAGCATCATGTAAGCCAGCACACACAAGGCTGGCTCAGAGCTAGACTTGTACAGAAGGCTGAGGAAGGTCTGATTTTTACCATTCCTAACCATCCAGAGAGAACAATGTTTATGGAAAACCGTGCCATAGTCTCCTGGGACCAAAGACTTTCCTTGCTACATTTTCCTCCTCAGCCCACGTGCTGGCCTTGTACCTGCACAGGGCTGAATTGAGTTAGGAGCAAACTGCACAGACTGTCTGGAGTAGAATGAAATCAGCTGATACACTCAGATGATCGTGCCTTTAAATAACACAACTAACTCAATTACTGTAAAATTGACCCCAATGAGGCTGATTTTCAGAAACAAAACATTTCAATATGGGTAAGAAAGGCCAGTAAAAAATAAGGAAATTAAAGAGTAGCTATATGCTCCTAAAAGTAACAGACTGTAAAAATTAGCATGTGGTAGGGTTTGTAAAATTCCTACTAAACCTTTTCATATTAGCTGAACTCACATTCTTTGCAAATCTCCAAGTCTTGACACAAAACAAGGAGACAAAAAGTAAGAAAGAAACAGTTATAAAGAGAAGTGCTACTCCCTCCTGGCTGGTTGTCTCACGCTCGGTGTCAGGCAGCAGGCAGGGAGGGCTGGCAGGTGACTCAGCCTCTGGCATCTGATGGGAGGCTCATTGTGGGAACTCTGATGGGTGATATGGATGCACAGCATCGAGCTTTGGCGAGGAGGAAACAGGATGGCAGCCCCACAGAATTAATGCTGCTGATGGAGAAGAGTTTCCCTGGAGAAGCAGGAACAGCTGCACTTGCGGAGAGATGTCTCGGGGTCAGGATGGCAGAAACCTCCCAGCTCTGCTCCCTGCACGAGGAGAGCCAGCCCAGCCACCCTGCTCAGCACCCACAGCACTGAGATGCCCCTTGCTTTGGGGAACACACTGAAATGAAGCTCAAGGAGGTCTCTGGTCATTTCAGAGCTGCATCATGCTTCTGACAGAAGAGCAGTAGCAACAGTGATCGTGTCAAGCTGGTGTTTTTTTGATTTTACTAATTTTAATTAGGTTGATGCACCTACACACATTTGCTTCTTTGATTCCAACTTGGCAGAGGAACTCATGAAGAGATGAGGAAAATGAGAGTCTGATAACCTGGATCAGTTCTGGGTTTGGTGAACTCCTCTCAGCCTGGCTCAGGGCTGTGTGAGATGTAATATACTCCAACCTCTGCAAGTACTATGCACAACACCAAAACAGTGCAAGAGTGTCAGAAGCAAAACAGGACTATTTTAAGACTGAATTTCTTTACAGTGACAAATAATGCTGTTTCACAGCAGTGGTTCTGCCTGAAACAAGAGGATTGTTTCCTTTAGTCTTTCCTATTTACTAATTATGTGTGTCTCCCTAAGTAGAAGAGAAAGGGTCTTCCTGGCATGGCCGCTCTCCAGCATTCAGCCTTGCTCTCTGAATTCCAAAGTGTGAGGTAACAGACACTGATAGAAGAGCAGGGTAAAGCAAGAATTTCTCTACCCTGCTCATGGCCCCGTTTCCTCCTCCAGAAACCACACAGTGACACTGGAAAAGTGGACAACCTCACCTCACACCCACCATTAGCTCTTCCTTTGCTCTCCAAGGCTGATCCCATGAACACACATGGCACCAAACACTCACAGGTTTTAACTCTCCCCACACTGCAGTTACTCTGGGGAGACAGATTAAAGGGGCAGACAAGGAACAAACATCTCACATGAAGCTGGCAGAGCTGAGCAGCCCAAATCTGAGGGCTGCAGGTGCTGTCCAGGACCTGCTCCTGAGCTGCTGGGTTGTGTAGGGAGCTTCTGGGGCAGCCAAACTGGGCATCCAGGTAAGGGGAACCCCTCAGAGGGACACCTGAGCTGGGGCTTTTCCAGCCCAGCTCCGATTCATCACGCCGTGCTACAACACAACCCAAATTCTTACTGGAACCACGTTGTTTGCTGTAGCTGGGAAGTGGCTGAATACTTCAGTAGTGTTAATCCACGTGTCAGCAGCAGTACAGCTCCACTTGGGCTTTACAGAACAGCTCTGGGGTTACGATGGCTTTTAGCCCTATTCTCTGACCCCGCTTTTTCTGCCTGACTGCTTCCTTCAGTAGCAGAACAGAAAGAGAGGAAAATGACCCTGTTCACGCTTTTGGACAATGATCAATCAATTGTTGGAAGACCTTTACTCTATTCTAAAGAAAACTATGATTAGCCCATAAATCTCTGTCTTCCTTTCCTATTATGCTAAACTTACCACCTCCAAAAATAAGCATGTTATTGTACCTCAGGAATTAGATCAAAAGTAAACACCATGATCACACTTCTAATGTTAATTACTTAAACAATGCATGGAACTCACAATTACCTGGGTGATCAGAAAAATACAGTTAAAAGAAGAAAATAAGTGTTCACATAAATAAGAATTTGTAATTTCAGTTAATTCATTCAATGATAACTGCTGACTCCCTGTCTATTAAAAAAAATCAATTCCCATCAAAACAATATAGGCCAGCTCCAAGTGTCCTCCCCTCTGTGACCCCCAGCATGGGGAGGGCAGTAACAATTCCTGGCCTCACCTTGCCCTGGTCAGCTCACAGCAGATCCCCCCACCATCCTCTCCTCAGCAATTCCAGCAGAGCATCCAAAACACTTCCCAGTGCTCAGCTGCAAGAACTGGGCACCCACACCAAGGGACAGACCCTGTGACAGTTCTGGCTCCTTTTTCTCTGCCAGGGTTGGGATTGATACATGGGAGATGCAGGTTTCATGTTGGGACTTGGATGTTGGTTATTTCTTATCTATTTACAGACTCGTGAGCTGTGAGCTGTAACTAGCAAGTTAGAGAAATGAGGTAAAATTGAGAGCTTCTGGCTCTTTCCAAGGTTACTTAAGCACTAATTACCCAATAACAAGGTGACACCTATATTATTTATATTTCTGACCCAGTAATGACCACCCAAGGCCCACAGTGCAGACCCTTTCACCCAATTACAGAAAACCACCCGAGACCATGAAGAAGAAGGAAGAAGGAGGTGAAGAAGAAGGACTTGGACAATGCCCCAAATCCTCCAAACTGCTTCACATATACCACTACATACCACAATCTCAAAATCTGAGTTTCCAGAATTCCAACAGACCCCGTACTTATTTTTTTAGAGTAAGACTCTTCCAGCTATGTTTTTCTGTATGTGAAATGCTTTGGCTCAGCTCTAGATTGAAACAGTAGCTCTGCCCTCGTCTCCCCCACTTGGCTCAAGTCACTACTGAGATTCAATATGTGATTTTGATTTATTAAGACTAATTTCCTGCAATGAGCAAAACAAAACACATACAATGGTCCATCTGGGCAAATAATTTCTGAGAAGGCTTGCAAGACAAATAGCACAGCACACTCTGAGACACAACACATGAATAATAAAAGGCCATTTTAGCATTATATATTTGCTAGCACATAATAAGATATGCTGGATTTACACTGAGGTTTAGATTTGTCTTGTTTTAAAATGCTAAATTCTGCTTTAGTGGAGCCAGTATTTCACATTACTGTTTCCACTGAAACCCTGATGCTGGTTCTAGTACTAAAAGGTAATTTCTCAATTCTAATTAAAATAATTTAATTATATCTCAAGTCACTATATCTAACAAAAGCAAACAAATGACCTGAAGCCCTAAGACCAGCAAAAGTTCACTGATTTCAGTCAGGGATGATGTGTTTCTCAATTGTAATTACAAATTACAATTTTAACATATGCTGCCCATAAAACAGTGTTCCAGTGGTGTTTTTTCAGTGCACTGGACTGAAAGAACTCTCCTGTTCTGATTCATGGAAAAACTTCTGGCTTTGACAGGAGTTTTAGTGCCACAACAGAGGCAAGGTTAGAGCTTCCAAACTACTTTTCTTTTTAAAATCTAAGAGGATTGGAAGGAGAAAAACCTCTGCCCACAGCCTGGAGCTGCCCAGGCCTGAATGAGGAGATCCCACATCTCCAAATGAACAGCCCAGCGACTAAACCACTGTCAGCTGCTATACATATATAGATATATATTTCCTAAGAAATAGAAAACCATACAGAAGAGACCACACAAAGAAAGACCATTCTCAGTCTTTGAGTAAACTGGATTGTTTCAAGCATTGGGATGAATTGTTTCATTGCACATGGATTATGCAAAAGATCGTAACTTATCTCAGAGCTGAACATTTCAGCATCTATATCTGGAAGCCAAGACATATTTGACTTAGCAGGGGAGAAGAAAAACTGCACATGAATCTAATAAGGATAAACATATTGAAAAAAAAATAGGATGAGAAACAAACTTTGTATAAGTGATGGAGTAATCTGAGATGATAGCTTATTTGACTATGAGGGTGAACAGTTTTTATACAGCAGGGCAGGAAATAAAAAACCCAAAACAATACAGTTCATTTGGTCTTTCCTGGTCTCCACAAGATCTTAAATGCAATTGTTTCAGGTTTCATTAATTCTGGCTTTATTTTTCTCTACTGTGTGCAGGTCTTAGTGGCATTCATTAATCAGCCAATAACTGTGGTATTAATTATCACTGCTGTTTGCTCTGGGAGACAAAGATGGTGAGGGCTGTTAATGCCTCCACAGTGAGGTGAATTCAAAAAGGACCAGCACAGCTGCAGAGGTGTTTGCTTCAGTGAAAAAATGCCTTTCCCCTGAGCTGCAGACAAGCTGAGGCAAGATCCATCTCTGGGGCTCCTCTGCCCCAGAGCCTGGCCACTCTGCCCTGGGGAAATGCCACCTCTGCTGTGCCCTGAGCAGCTTCCACTGCTGAGAGGGGAAATGCCCTTTTCTGTGACAGTGACAGGGCCCCTTTGGGGAGCAGTGTGGGGGACAAGTTGTGTTACCTCTCAGCCTACTGGGGCTTTGAAATACCAGGGGACACAAGTAGGAAAGCAACAGTCTTTCTCAGGTCATGCCTTTCCTTCCGTGCTTTCACTGGATGAAACGAGGAACAGAAAATTCTGACTCCTAGTCCAAGTCAGCTACAACTTTGGCTAAAAATCAGACCAACTCATCTCCACTCAAATCTCATATAAAAACTCTACAACGTAATAAATTTTATAGATGTCTAAAAAAATACACACTTTTAAATTAAGTACTACTTGAATTATTTATGGTATTATTCCCTATTGTATAACTCAATTAAATTCACTCTCAGGATTAAATTATGGCTGGCTCATATTATTGGAATGAAACGTCTCGGTGCTGTTGCTTTGAACTCTGCTCTAACAGAATCCTCTGTACAGAAGTCTGAAAGGAATTAAGTTACATGCATTTCTTAGTTCAGCTGGCAGAGCCATGGGACTTTGGCAGAGAAAAAAAATAAAATACATGGGTCCACATTCAGGAAGATTTGCTTTGACATTACTCTCATTTTCTGCACTAGGTTATTGCAGAGTCTTGAACTACAGCCATGCCCGAAGCATTCATCTCTGACAGGAGCAAAACACACAGATTCACAAAACCTGTCAGAGGTAGATTTAGCCTGACAAAAACCAAATAAGTCAAACTTGTATAATACCTATTATATTATAATCCCTTGAGAATGCTGATACCTCCCTGCTAGCAAAGGTACAGCAACAGCCTTTTCACTTTTCCCAGCACCCTCATTTCTTTTCAGTGCAATTGATCCTTGAGGATTTTTAACCTTGGCCCAAGAACCAGTTTAGTTTGAGCTATGAAAAGCATTAGGCTGAAGAAAAACATTAAAACATTTAAGTGCGATTTTGTGGCAAGAAGTAGCACTCAGAAAAGGTGCAGCGGGTGATTATTGTGTTTACCATCAGTTGTGGTTCACACCTGTTCTTTTCACAACAAAAGAGGGTGGAAAAGAATGTTATTTCTGCCACTTTTTCCTAATCAACCTGGGACTTCACTTGATCTGTTTCTGCATTACTAAAAGTTACTGTAAATTGTAGCTCAGTAATTCTATTGATATGTGAATCAGCCACTACAATAAACCCTTCAACCACCTCATCTGTCAGGGATGCAAATAACAGTAATTGTTGAATAATATTCTCTAAATTTCACTTTACTTCCAGCTTTGCCAAGTGGATATAAAATAGCCTGCTATTTGCATAATCATTTTAGAAAAAAAAAAGAACAACAACTATGTGCTGAGGATTTAAGTCCCAGATGAAAAAAAAATGAGGAGCTGCTATAATCTCCAACAAAGTGGCATTTCAGCCTAAATGACAGCAGAAAAGGAAGATGCCTTGCATACAGATTATTTGTAACACGCTGGAGCTGGGATGCACCAACTATAACAGGAGCAGGACACGAGTTCTGCTCACATCCACAGGGTTTAGGGTCAATTAAGTTACCAGTTCTTTTACCTTTGTGGACATAATATGGAGCTAAAGAAAGGGCAAAGCCAGCCAGAGGTTGGGATTGGAATGAGGGAATTTTTTGCTGCTTCTGCCCAGCCAGGGCCACTCCTGCTTAGAGGGGCCAAGCCCTGCTGGCCCGGCAGAGGCTGCTCAGGGATGAGGAGGAGCTGGGCGCCAGCAGGGGAAGAAGGCAGAAGTGAAACTCTCACAGACCGCAGCAATTAGATTTGCTCCACAAATGGTTAACAACTGCTGAGCTAAGGCAGATCTTTGAGGAAAATTCATCCTGCTGATCTGAAGGTAGCTGTGTCTGACAGCACTGCCCAGCCTCAGAAAACTGATGCAGCAGCAGGTTATTCTGATCTCAAACACCTTCCCAAAGCAGGGAGAGGGTGAAAGCCAACAGGTCCAGGCTCCCCGAGGGATAGATGCAGCATGGCTGGAGCTCGTTCTCTTGAGACAGAAATGCTATTCCTGTAAAAATCTCGTCACCTTATTTAAGCAGTGTTCAAATTCCACCCTACACATTGCTAAAAAAAAATTTAAAAATGTATTCTTATGAAAAAAATTCAATTTGTCCATAAAATTAGTAATGGAATTCTGTGTAACTCTACAGCCTACACACACTACTGACAACACTTTAAACTCCTGATTTAATCGGCTTTTCAGTGTCAGTTTATATTTGTATAATAATATCACAACTGAAACAAAAATCCAAGAAGTAGAAAACAGCTACATGTGTTTGATGTTGTATGTGAGAGCCTCAGATATTTAGCAACTTCTCTGATGCTTTGATCTCCAAAGAAATCTTACTAAAATTATGATCAAAGGATTTTATATTATTCTAAGTACTTAAGAACAAACCATCTTAGGGCAATAATCAGTATTCTGTTTAATCCTTCACCCTTGGAATCCATTATTGCTAAGCACCTCAATCTGATGGGAGTTAAATTTAGTTAACGAAAATATTCTCCTAAAACAGTTACAAGTACCAGAAAGCAACACTTCCAGCTTACAGAGCCAAGAGCTGGGTTTTATTCTGCTGGCTAAAAAGTGCTTCTTGAGACTGTTTTTAAAATGTATGTAACTTGAGAAAATTGGTATGCAGCTCAGACCAGGCAGATTTCTGTTTTTCTACAGCAGACAAAGAAATAGAATTTCCAATACACAACTACTCTTGATTTAATCTATTTCTAACCATTTCCTATTGTCAGTGTTTATAGAGCACTATTACACAGATGGATATATCTAATATTTATAAAGTAAATTAACACTCTACCTTTTAACATGCAAAGACAGATAAATAATGAATTATCCTTTTCATCAATCTGACCATACAATGCCTATTTCAGTGTAATATTAATACTGCAGCAGGCTGGTTGCTTTAATCCCCCATGGTGAGCTAAATCAGTGTGATACAAAGAATCCCTAAACTGCAGCTTTCAGAACAGGAGAATATTAGAGACGAGCAAGATTTAACAAAACCACAAATTACTGCTCAGATTATGGATTTACCACCACTGGCTGATGAGAGGTAAGGGAGGATTGTACTTTTTCAGGAGCAAGGAGAGGAATCCCTGACTCCCAGTCACAGGCACAGCCTTAACAACCTCCCAGATCCTGACTAAGCAATTCCTCCTCAGTTTACCTGTGCAGATTATTGTTCTTCCTACACACCCCACCCACCTGTGTGGGTTTCCCACTGTTTCTATCCCCATGCTCCACTGCTCTTTAATGGTGCAAGATGACGAGCAGACTGATGTGCAAACACCTCTGCTGTAAGCATTCCTGCAGGCTGACAGGGAAACATGCCTGCTCTAAATGAAAATCAATCCCAGTTAAACCTCTTGGCTCCAGCTCTTTGGACTGGCAGCGCTCTGGAGCTCAGAGAGAGCTGTGCTCAGACAGGAGGGTCAGGGAGCCAACAGCCAGCCCTGGAGGATGGCAGCAGCCCCAGGGATGCCAAGAGCATCTGTGGGACCAAACAGATGTCAGAGGCAGGCACAGGTTCATCACATCTCTGACAAACCTGAAGGTTTCCTGTCCTTCTGTGTGGGCACAGCCTGGCACAGGGCCAGGGCCAGCCAGACCTCACCCCTGCCCAGCCAGACCTCAGCCTCAAGCCCTGGGAGGCATTTGTTAACTTAAGGTGAGACAGAGATCTCCTCCCAGGAGCCTTTGCAGTTATTATGCTAATGAACTCAAGTTCTGCTCCCCTATTGGTTGGCAATGTTCCATATTTGGTCATGTTTCTAGAACCCTCTACACCCAAGCTTACATATTGCCACTCCCCCCTCATTTCTGGTCTTTGGGGTTTCATCCTTACAGTGTGTGCTTTCTGGGCACTGTTCCTATTTTATTTTCCTATTAAAGTGAGTTTCCTTTTTGGGACACACCATGGCCCCCGCTCCTTCTTCAGCGCCACATTTCCCTGAGTATGAGAGAACCTGAAACATGTGTCACAGCCACCGTTCCTGGGACACTTCTGGGCTGAGGGGCTGGAGAAAAAGGCCTCTGGAGGAAATGTTTTCCAAGGGGCAAGGTTAATTCATCTTGGAGCACTCTCTGTCCTGTGAGTTCAGCATTTAGAGTTTGGTTGTCACACCCTCCCAGGCTCGCTCTGGGTTTGATCTGTGGGTGTCTAGACCACTGAGGACCAGGAAGCTGCACAAACAAAGGACAGTTTTCCAGCCCAGGAGTGTCCCAGGCTCCTGCACTCCCAGGCTCCATGTAAGCTGTGGGGAGCAGGAGTTCCTGTGCTCCCGGGGTTCCAGGGCAGCTCAGCAGCAGCCAGGGAGCAACTTCCAGGGAATTCTGCCTCTCTGGAGTTCACAACCCAGCTGGACACTGGGATCTTCAGCTGCCTTTAGCACAAACCCACAGCACAGCTACTTCAGGCCTCTAATCCTGGAAGATGGACTGTGAGGAGCAGTACCACCAAGAGATTTTACCTTCAGCTCCACGATGAAATGGTTCCATCTTAGAAAATTACTTACTTGATTAAAGTGCTGAAGTTTATCAATTAAATTGTTGATGAGCGGGTCCAATCCTCTGACTTTCAGTTCTGGATTATTAATTTGTGCCTTCAGTCCATTGGAAACAACTCTGCTGGTGTAACTGAAAAACAGAAAAAAGAAGTCATCAGTGACTGGGACTATATCCACCAGAACCAAAAATCGTACTACAGGGGACTTATAAAAAGAAAATGTTTTTCTTTTTATAAATGGGAATAAAATTTATTATAAATATTCATGTTTTAAAATACACCAGCCAGGATAAAAATTACAGTTTCTTGCAGTATCACTTACCACTTTAAACTATTCAAGTCATGAACCAACAGCAATTTCATAAACCACAGAGAGGTTTGTTTCATTCATAATTTAATATTTGAACCTTTGTAACTAACATTTTCAAGTTCTCCCATGCAGCAGTCGAAGCTGCTTCCAAAAATTCACTCTCGTTATTGCAGAAACTTGGGGAATTTAAGACAGAAATTATGTTTCATGAGATTGAACCAAATTCCAGTTGAAGGGGGGTTTGATTTGAAAAAGATTCATAATCGAAGTGTGAATTGAGTCCTCTTACCAGACCAGCTGGGGACACTAGGGACAAACTCTCTGGGGACACCATAAAGCAGCAGCTGCTGCTCTACCACAGCACCCCCGGGAGCCTCGCCTGTGTCAGAACTCACACAGCAATTCCCTCTGACCAAGCCCTGCCTTTCCTGAGCAGCAGCAGACTTCTCTCACCCACTCCTCTCACTGGCTGGTGACTGAACAGTTCCTGCCAGTCTTTTCTGGGAATACCCCATAAAGGTGTTCTCAAATCCTGCTTGGCCAGGGAACCCTCATGGGGAAAATTTTGGGGCTGTGCACATTTGGTCTCTGCTACCCTCTGTGTGTGAACCACAGCTGAGGAGCTGAATTCCTCCCCAGCATCAGTGTTTGCTGAACCCTGGAAGTGCTTCCTGGAGTGTCCAGACTCCTGAACTGAGATCTGCTCCAGCATTTATCTGTGTACAATTTAAGTTCCACAGAGCTACAGAGCAGCCCTTTTTGGAGAGTTATGGTTTTAGGATTGTATGAACCCCTGAGTTCAGCACTCATTTGTAACAAAGGGGATCAGGGATGTTTTGCACAACCAGCTTTGAACTGGACAAGTGTTCACAAACCAAACCCTCCCAGACACACACACACACCAGGGAGGACAGGGAGGATCTCATTAAAGGCTCAATATTGGCATTTTGTAAGTGAGGGAGGCACTGGCTCTGCTCCTTTGGACTGGAATGTTGAGAGGAACATCCTGCTCTCTCGCTTTGATCATCCCAAAACACTTGTGTATCCCAAGTGTTCTCCTGTCACTGAATTCTTCACTGTAAACCAATTTGTGCTGAAGCTGAGGACAGCACGTCTGAGTAGAAAATAAGGCCCAAATTCTCTTGTAGAAAGGGAACAGAATGACCTGGGGATAAACCTATCTCTCCAAATACATTTGTCCTGTCTTAGTTTCATTAGGATGAACATCAAATTTATGCAATCTGGTGGCAGAATACACTGCAGGGCACTGCTGCTAAAGGTGTGGCTTAGAAAAAGAAATAACTGAGGATGGCCTGCTTTTTCAGTAAACTCAATAAATGTCACTTCTTAGGGAAGAAAAAAAGAAGAAAAAAATTATTTAGAACAGAGAATTGAGAAAAATTGTGTTTTGCCTTAATACCCAGAGAGTATTTAGAGGACGAATGCAAAGGAAAACCTTTTTCACTGAGATGGTATTTTTTTGTTCACTGAGACTTTTAAAGACAATGTTCTATTTTTTCTTGAAATGTAACTCATACATATAAACTAATCTGAAGTATAAACTTTCACAGTGCAATGGCACACCCAAAGTGATGGTAGGGCTCAGATCTTAGAAGCAGACCCAGCTGGAGTGATGTCCCCAGGAAGAGCCCAGCTAAACTATTACTCTGAAGCCAAGGGTGGTGTGGATTGTAAAAATCCACATCAACGCATTTGGACAACATTGCAACACTGCTGCATCTTACCTGCCTTTACCTTTATTCACAAATCATATCGTTTGCTGAATGCTCAGCATAGTTCATCATCTGAAAACAAACACATGGTGACCCACTGTAGGAGTACAGGGACATGTGACACAGCTTCCTGACATCATCTAGCTTTAAAATAGGAGAAATTTAGTTTAATGGGGCAGCTCCTGGCCTCCACCAGTCTGTTTGGGGATTGCCTGTGTGTGCTGCTTTGTCTGATCAGAAGCTCATCCAGAGAAGCAAAATGCAAGGGTTTTCCTTTTCACTGCTCTTGCTGCTCTCCATTCAACCCCTGGTTAGAGCTGTTGGAGTTTCTCTGGAGGGTCACGTCACTACAATCCAGGATAAAGAAACCTCTGCGTTGGCTGGGGTGTTTTTTTGGCAAATGACCTTGTTTTTTTTCCCCATGAATCACCAGCCTCTATCAACAGCCCCTGAGTGCTATTACAAACCTACAGCACTGTGTGGGGTGTGCATGAACACGGCCAGTTCAGAGACAGCAGCAGCCTTAATGCCAGATCCCTCAAAGGGACCCAGAATGGGGAAAGTCAGGCTCAGCCAGCTCATGCTTACTGCTGCTGCTAATAACACCCTTCCACATCCATCATTACCAGGAAAACGGCCATTTGGAATGAATGAGTTCACATGGAGACGACAAAGGGGGCTCTCCTACCCTTCAAGTTCCACCTAAGGGAACTCCCTCTTGAAAGCTCTGGACACATGCATGGATTATGCACAAATATTTCTGTTGTCCAGATCGTTCACAATTAGATTCATCACAGAGCTTAACTAAATTCCACGTGTCACAGACTGCAGGCACACCTATGTGAATCCTGCTGCAGCTCCTTTCCCTCCCTGGTGCCACCACCAGCGCCTCAGAAATGTTCCAGCTCTGGTCTGGAATGTGACCTGCCCAACTGGAAAAGCCCAGAAAAACAACTGGAGTGGCCAAACAGATGGGATCCACCCCATGAATGGAGTAAAAAGCTGGTGGAAAAGGAGGTAAAGACTTGCAAGGCACAAAGCCAGCTCTTGGCTTTTCCCATAATAACGTGTTGATCACAGTGGAATTGTTCAACCAGTACCGACAAAAAGGATGAAAAAAATCCGTGGCAGATGACAAAATATTTCTGCTTAGATACTGCTGTCTTGATGATGAATAGTGTGTAATTATTTTTAAAAAAATGTGATTACAAGCTGTGCTTGTCCTGTGTGTTCTCACTGGGAGATTGCTGCTAGAACAAACCCGAGCCTGGGGAGCCCCAGAGGAATTTGGAGATGGTGATTGCAGAGAAGAGGGGCTACAGCTCTTGAGGAGGAGGAGACAGGGAACTGCAGGAGAACTGCACACCCAGCAAGAAGGGAGCAATTCCCCAGCCCACTGCAGCCAAGAACCAAGCCTGCACTAGAAAAAGACATTTTGCCCATCTGCCCCAAACCACCACTCTGCAAACAGCAGATCCTTCGAATGCCTCTGCAGCACGTTAAAATACTTTGAAATAAACACTATACATTTCCTGAAAGATAATCTGATTACTTTACTTCTTTGCACTATCTGAGCCATGTTTTTTTGTTGACATCAGATCCTGAATTACTGGAAATGTACATTAAGTAAGATCAGAAATTGGCTTGCTTTATTTAATAACCTGCAATTTAACTGAAATATTGTAGTACAGAATTGTTAACTCTGGTTACAGCTTTAGTGCTTTATTCCAACTAAACTCAGAAATGTCAGCAAGAATGTCCGTAAAGTTGTATTAAAATATTGTCACTGGAGCAATCCTGAAAGTAACTGTTACACTGGAGCCCAGTGAACAGCTGGTGCAGACAGAATTTTCATCCAGACCTCAAGCCTCAGGCCAATGTTATTCCATTGATTGATCAGGCTAAGCTATGATACTTTAAAATAAAAACAAAAGCAAATTATAAAAACATCAGCCTCCCAAACCCAGCTTTTCAGTTCAGAAGAACTGATACTGTTCAGAAGAACAGTATCAATTATTTTAGATCCTAGGTAAGGCTCATCTCAAGTTTTAAAAAAAAAGTAAAAAGTGAAATGCTGTTTACATATGGGATTGCATTTCAGCTGAAGGCATATGTTTTTATTTCATAAATAAATAAAGATAAATTAAGATATCTGAGTAAAAAAGCCATTTTAAAAAGCCAGATGCTGCTCTGAAATGTGCCTTTTTTAATTCCTAATATGAAAAGGAAGCGAGGTACAGGGTTTTCTCAAAGTCAAATATGCCTTAAAAAGAGGCAAAAAGCATATAAAATAGAAATAACTTCAAATTCCAGGCAAATGACAGCAGGAGCTGCATTAGGGACAGGTCTAACCAGCAGTGATATTCAGCCATAAAAGCCCAAGAACAGGGTGCTGGTTTTGCTCTTTTCATAGCACTTCCCTGCCCTTTCCCTGCAGCAGGCCACAGAAGCCAGGATGCTGTGGGCAGCTTTTCCAAATATTATCCAGGGATTATGGAGCAAGACCCCAGCACATTCCACAGCTTGGGAACATGCACTGAGCATCTCAGGATCATCTGTGCTGGAAACTCAGGATACCTGGAACCTGAATCTCAATACAGTTCTCTTCATTTTAATTTTCTCTTCTCTGCTTGAGTGTTTGACCCAACACAGCTGTGCAAGAGGCATCAAAATCTTTATTTAATTGTGGGATAAATGAGGCAGCAAACATCACATGGCAAAGTTGAGAATCTGAGCCTGATACTCAGTTCATAGGAATCCAGGAAATGCAGGGAACATCTTCAGGGGACAAAAACTACTTTTGATGAAATCATTTGTCATACAACCTTAAGAGCTGCCATATATGCAAAGAAGAATAAAATTCACTGCCTATAAAACTGAGCATACGTTTGCTGAGATGTTTACCATTTTGTGGTCGCATTTTTTAAAAAATAAATAGCACACTATATATCAAGACAGCAATATCTCAGCAGAAAGATTTTGTCATCTGCCATGCATTTTTTTCATCCTTTTTGTTGGTACTGGTTGAACAATTCCACTGTGATCAGCGAGGGCTAAAACAGCAACGCCTTTTTGAGACATACTGGGAAGTACAAACTCTTCCTGACTGAGACTCGAAAAATCACATCCCACCATTTATTTCTTTGGTGTTATAAAAATGTGACTGTCCTATTTTCTGTACAAAAGTAAAAACTACTCAGTTAAGAGAAGAACACATTGGAAGTCTGCAGACTGGACCACTAAAACAAAGTATCTGCTTTCTCAGCCTGCCAAAGCCAGAGAGCTCTAGAGTAAGCCGCTCATTTTCCAGCAAAATCACCAAGAGTTGAGACAAAGCGAGACTTTACAGCCATCATTTCTCACCCAGCTCTGCTTCTTTCGTCTTTGGGCATAACTTACTAGGCAGGACATCAGCCCAGAGATCCGTGTTGCCTGCAAACCCTCCCAGAAGCAGAGGGCACCATGCAGCCAGAACTGGAGGGAAATGAAATGAAGCCTTTCTAGCCCCGTGTGTTTGCCAGGGTGCAGCAGCCTGTATACTCCAGAAAAATCCTCAGCAGGGTGCCAGAGCAGCCACCACCCACCCCTGAGTGAGCCAGAGGTTAAAGGGTGATGGGGAGAAGGAAGGGAAGAGCTTTGAATGTGCCTTTTAGTAAGAAGCAATGAGAAATATGGATAAGCTACTTAAGTGGCCTTGAGATCCACTGAAAAACTAATTCAGTTACATTAGGCATGGTTTACCAGATGGTGTGTTTTGTCTTATATTTATTCATAATTTGACCCTTGGGCTGGAATGGTTTGCCTGAAATTCAATTATGTGAATCCACTGCTGATCTACAGCAGCCTGTGGTGCCCCCAAATTAATAATTTTTGGACATTTCCCTTGCAGTTTTTCAGATGCAGCCCCTGTAGCATGTGACTCTCTGACCCACAGCCTCTGCAATCCTTGTTTTTTTCCCAATTCAGGGAACACAGAAACGTGCAGCAACTAGTAAAAACAGTGACAAAAACTGTAGAGTTGCAGAATGTGACATAATTCATCAGGATTATCAGCTTTGATCTGGTTGACCCCTCTGCCCACTTCTTCACAAAGTGGCAAGAACAAGCGGAACACATGGCTTGGCACATCCCTTGCCTGGTTATCACAGTTGCTTGTCACTCATGAGTAACTCCAAGGAAGGAAAGAAAATGCTGTTCCCCTGAGGTGTTTCTGAGTTTAGACATGATTCTCTGTCAATCGCCGAGGCTGGGAGTGTCCCAACTTCAGGGACAGAAAGATGAGGCCACCAGCAGCAGTTCAAGGGAACAAACTCTTTAATTCAAAAATCTGACTCCATTTATATACATTTGTACAGAGGTCGAGAGATTGGCTACTTCAGGTTGCCACCTTTCTAACCTGGATGATGGACATCACCATCAATCATTCTTCTCTCAGAGGAGAAGTATGTAAACATTCTAAAAATACACATTGTTTAGATGAAGCTGCGTGAGAAACTGCAGCACAAAGACAGAAGGCAGAAAATTGAAGGTGACAATTTTCCATGAGGAAAAGCCAGAGCAGGACTCCCCTGGGACTCAGCTTTCCCTGAGCTGCTCCACACCATGAAGGAGAGAGGAGCGATTCCCCCCGCATCCTGCTGAGCCTTGGCATTGGAAGTGACCAACACACAGGCTGTGCCTCACCTCTGAGCAGCTCCCACAATGGCACTGCCCACAAAAACGTCTCAAATCACACTTTGGTCATTGCTTAGATCTGGTTACAATCCCTGAGCATCACACAGCTGAGAGATCTGCAAAGAGGGATGACCAACCCATGACCAGCACTGTTCTCTGAGGAACCAAGCTGCCAAAATAAACAACAAATATATACCTACATCTCGGTAAGTTTACTGGCACATCAGCAGCAGCCATGGCTTGTTTTTGAGGAAAGAACCACGGCATTTATGCCAGTGTACAATTCTGCTGGAGGAGCTGGATCACCAGGGTAAAATCTGGGCACACAAAGGAAAACAATTTCATCTATTCTACACAATCAGCTGAGCACAACTACTGCAACATTCTCTTAGAGAAAGGCTTCTCTTTTGAAAAAAATACCTATGCAAAGAGTTCATTTTGAAGTGATTAAATATTGCCAACAGACTACAAGAAAGCTCAAGTCTGGCACATAATGAGTTTAGCTGCCCTGAAGATTTTGTGAAGCAGAACTGACACGATGAAAATTCTCTCTCTGCCAGAACTATTCTAATGGGCTCCAGTGGAAGTTTCACAAATAATCTTATTTATTAGCAATTATGGAAAACGATGAGACAAATGCAGTGTGCTAATGGGATAATTAGAAAAGGAAAATCACAAAGCCAAACAGCATTTATAATGGTCTTTCTCCACTTTTACAGGGCTGAAAAAGACCTCCTGTAGTCTAGATTATAAAGACAATGTTAAGACTGCAGCTACAGAACCAAGTTATCAGATGGCTTCAAGTGACTGGATGATGCCAGCCCATGAACACTCTGAAAAACAGTGAAAAACCAGAGAGTGCACATGTAGGAGATGTCAGCCTCCAAAAAGATGTGTTCATCAGTTTGTCAAAAATCATGCTGGAAATGTACTGAGTGGAGCTTCACAGAATACTGTAAATGCTTGAAGAGTGTTGCAAAAAAGAAGTCATTACAGATTGTTGGTGAAACAGCCTTCATTCTTTTCCTAAGTGTATGAAAAGTTACCTCAAGGCACACTGAAAGCACCAAAGAAATTTGTAGAAGTTAATTGGACAATCTTTGTTATGCCAGGGGAAAGAAAGCACCTGCCTGGAATGCCATCAGATAGGAATGGCATCTTTAGTTTAAGTGAAATAAACTCTTCAGGACACACAAATGGTACCTCTATACCCATCACACGGAATATAATGAGCAATGAAAATGATACAAAGCCAAAAGCTGATAACCTAACTGGGAACTGGAGGCATAAAGAGCATTCCCCATTTTAATGAGAAACAGAACAGAAAATAGAACAGTAAACAAAAATATATACTTATCAAAGTAACATCTGTGGCCATTCCTATGGGAAAAGTAAAGCTAATCTGAAACACCTTTTCCTCAGCAGCTCCCAGGCCAGGAGAGAACCTTCCTGGAGTACAACCAGAACAGAGTCAGGATAAACCCTGAGGGAGAAACTGATGCTGCCCCTCTTGCAGGCTGGCAGCTTGCACTCTGCTCTGCTGGGCAATGCAAATGGAAACAGGTGATGCCCAACCTCTGAACCTGCCAGATGGAACACACTGGTGGAAAACAGCACTGACTCAGCAGAAAATACAGTCTCAGGAGAGGACTTGAACTCTTAGAGGAGGAAAAATAAAAACAGAAAGCAAAAAAAATAAACTTAGCAGTGGAGAGAGAATGAGCATGGAGCAAGAGCTCACATTATTTGGTTGATAGGATTTTAGACAGGCCAAGGCAGCAGGAATCCAATTGCCTTTCTGAGAACCCTGGCTGCAGATACTTAACAATTAGTCTTGACAGATGACCATGGCTATACAAAAGGATATTCTGTGATCCCAGCATAGGAATTCTTACGAAGCAACATGGAAAATGTCCTAATTTGCACACTATCTGACATATGTCACAGGGAGAAGACCTTGCCTGTGGCTCATTAGAAGCAAAACAAAACAAATCAGAAGTAGATGAATACTGAGGTCAAAATTCCAGCTTTCCTCAGAAGCCAGTTTCTCCAACTACACATAGAAGATACATGTGGGAGGTGAAAGAACCATGTCAAGATGTCAGTAATGAGGGCATGAGGAGCAGCTCTGTATGAGCTCAGCTCAGGGGCTGAACTCTGCCCTCCCAGCCCCTGCTGATCCCCCTGGCTCCGGCTGCAGCTCCTGCCCTGGGTGAGCCCTGGGCACATGGAGCACACCAGACACACCATCCCCTCCCCTCCTGGGCCAGGGCGGGGTTTGGAGAGTCCAGGCCCACTCTCTCTCCCACGCTCAGGCACAAGGCAGCTGAGATCTGCACTTTGTGGAGGAGCACTGTCAGTTCCCCTGGCTGCTCTGGCTCCTTGGGGATGTCTCTGACCATTATGGATTCTAAACATGCACTAATGCACAGACATTCCATTTCATCTCCTTATACAGTTTTTCCAATACATTTGTGCAATATATTCACTGCAATTCTTATCTGCTCCGGTGTCTCCACTTCTGCCCACATCTTAATACCTTAAAGCAGATGTTTGGCCCTTGAGTCCCAGGTGGAAAAGTTATTTACCTTTCTGGGCTGCACTAGTGCAAGGCACATAGTTCCAATGTATTCCTATTCCCAGGTTAAAAACTTCATCACGAAGATGGTGGTGCTAAATTTTATATAAGTAAAAAGTAAATAGGAGATCTTAGTGCTGTATAGAAAGAGATCAGACACTAAGACTTCCAAGTCTCCTGACTCAAGAGTTCTTAAACTCTTTCCCTTTTGCTTCATCTTTTCCACCAGCAAGACAGGCAGCAGAAATCATCATTCCAAAGGACCTCAGCTTTATTCTTGATAGAGGAACCTGTATTTTACTGCAGAAGCTACCTGTTCATCTCACCAGCAGACCTATGCATCTCATCCAATTTCTTCCTTTCACAACTGCCTGACATGGCTCAGGACAATTAACACTCATTGTCCTCCTAAGAGTAGAACAACACCCAGCTGCACTCAGCAAATCCAGTGCCACTGATGGCGGTGGCTGCAGGCACTGGGCTCAGCCTGGAGGCATCCTTACTGCCAGGATCCTACAGGCACACCAAAGCTTCTGGACCCCAGAACCACAGGCTCAGCACAGACCTTTCCACTGCCAGCTTCATGGTTCAGAAGCACTGTTCAAAGCAGGGCTTTTGTTTTAGTGTTTACCTAACTAAATATTTGATGCAGTATTTCAGGATGTAGCAAAAATCACTGTATTTCTTGCTCCTGAAAACACTGCAGGAAATGTCAGTAGTAGTAAAGGGCAAGTATGGCCCAGTTATGGAGACCAGAGTGTCTCTGCACTTGTCCAAGACAAACGTTTACCCAGGTCAAGGTTGAAGAGCTCGAGAGAAACGTGGGAAACTGAGCAGCCTCTATTCATGTTTTTGTCATTAAACACAAAGCATTGTTTTCCTTGCTTGGGTGTTTGGTACTTCTCACAAAGTAACTGCACTAGGAGAGAGGTCAAATGTAGAAAGATTTTCCTGTCATCGCAAATCTGGAACAGAGAATATTTATACAAAAATCAATTTACTTGACCTGTACCGTTCAATTTTTCTGCTAATACTGCTGGAGATTTATGTCTGGTTAAAACTGTTCCCTTCTGCAATTTAGCATCTCTCCCCCTTGATTTTGCAGACAGGTCACAATCCCCAGTTCATGATTTTATACTTTGCTGCCACAGAGACAAACAGCAACACAAACTCACACAAGTTCACTGCAGGATTAACGACAGGAAAACCACATTGCTGGGGGAAACACATTTAATGCCCACAAATGCATGCACTACAAAATACTGTGCAAAAGAAGAGCTAACAAGAAAAACAAGGGCAGGGAATCCCTTCCCCCATGCTACAAATGTCCTCTTCTTGAAAACCCAAGCTGCCAGTTCAGTCATGGGATGCACAATCTTATTTTTGACAGTTAATTTTAAGGCAGAACACAGAAAATGGGAAGAGAAACCACGTCTGTCATAGTTGCAAGTTAGTGGCTTATTTCCTCTGAAGTTTGGATTTTTGTTGCAGAGGTTCCCTTCCCTTAAGCCCCTGCAAGAGCTGCTACCCTCTGTGTTAGATGCAGCCAAAATCAAACCCCTCAGCATGAAATCCTCAAGTGAGCAAACACAAGGCAGATCAGGAGCTCACCAAGGACAGGTAAACTCAGCCAACCTGCCCATCACATATAATGCAGCACACTCACTAACATGCATTTTTGACTTTTGAGCTAAAAGGTGTAGACAGCTGAAAGCAGAAAAATAAACAGAATGGCCTAATAGAGAAGAAGCCAAGCCTGACAGGACATTGTGCTGCACCCAACAGGGAAAGCCCCTCCAGTAAGGTGCTGATGTTGCAGTGATGGCCCTACAGCCCTCCCCTACAGAAAAGCCCTTTTCTTTGCTATTTCTCAATCACAAATAATCTGCTTAGTGATAACCTTCTGCTCTTCTCAGTCTATATTCAGGGGATGAAGTCACAGTGCCCTAAGCAGAGATCATAAAAGGATCCTGTTCCATCCCATTCCCACTGATCATCTGGGCCTAAAAAAGGTAAGTTCATACTTGAAAGAGTCTAATGGGCAAGGAACCAAACACTCCCCACTCTCCAGGGCAAGGCACAGAGGTCAGGAGCCATCAGCAGCTCCTTCTCTCTTCTGTGGACATCAGGTGCAGCAGGAAGCACCTGAGAGCTGCAGCGTGAGCACCCCTGGCGAGAAAAGGAGCTGACAGCTCCCAGTGGCTGCCACTTCCTGAGCACACAGAGCTCTTTGCTCAAGCTCAACAGCTGCCCTGACCTGTGTGCTTCTCAAACCTTCCCTGAGATGCTGAGAGCTTCTGCCCACCACACACAGTGGAGCTGACACCCCTCAGCATGGGAGGGACAAACCTGCCTGTGCTCAGCCACGAGGAAAGGCCTACAGATACCAGGGACACAAAAAACCCCCACAGGAGAACTGGCTTTGTTTTTCTGCCAAAATATCAGCAGAAAAAAAGAGAGAGAAAAATAGACAGGAAGTCTCTCTTTTCCTTTTTCTTTTTTAAGATGTGTACAGTATTAGAGAACAGAGAGAACCAAAGTCATTTTGAACACAATACAAAAGGAATGAGAGAATAGCAGGCAGTTTGTTGTGGCACAACTACTGGCTACAAAGCACCACTTGTTATCTGTGTGCTAAAAATACTGCCATGATTAACAGCAAGGACCAAGGAAAAAACAAATAATAGAAGAACAAATGATGTCACGATGTTAAAAAAAAGAAAGCATGTGACATTTCAACATTTACAACAGGATCTGAACAGACTTCAGTTGTCTGCAGCCCCATCCATGTCTGAGGTATCCTGAAGAACTTTACAGAGGGCTGGGCTGGTGCTACTGAAGGCCAGTGGAACAGGCATTAGCCACTGTGAACAGCACACAAATATTACAGCTGCAAGTTTTCAGTAGGGAAAAAACTCTGCAAGTCCACACAGCTGAGCTGTTGGATAATTACTCCCTGTTTTGGATACAATGGTGAGCACAGCACAACTGTCCATCACCAGTGTCCCTATGTCTGAGTCTGTTCTGCAGAGATTTACAGAGAGAGAAATTACTACACGCACAAACCCACAGGGTTTCAAAGTTATGCTGGACAAAGGCAAGAGGAGCAGGAGAAGGAGGAAGCGTTGGCTGTCATGTCCTACCAGTGCACACAAAACCTTTCAACAAAGCAGCTGGCTTAACAAGCCATGAACCAAGTTGTCTTGTTTTAATGACTTTGAACCAAGTGTTTCCTGTCAGGAATGGCAAAGTAGTTTCTGCAGACATTTGTTAAACTTGCCAATCCTCTACTCTGAGATTGCATTTAAACAACAATTAATGATAAAAGGTTTTTAAATTAGATTAAAATTAAGCAAAAGAGGTGCAGGGGGTAAGGAAGTAGTTTATTGCTTGCATTTTGGACCAATCACCTCTTTTTACCATGGCAAAAAATTAATCAAAAAAAGTAAAGATCAATTTTTTTTTTTTTAATGCAGAGGAAGTATTTTAACCATAAAACCTGTTTCCACTTGCCTTGCTGAAAACCTGCTCTGCGTTTCCTTCCAACCTGTCAGAGCAGCAATCAGAGGCTGCCAGCACAACACTGACATAGAAACACAGCTCCGAGCTGCCCCAGGGCAGGGCAGCTCAGGGTCCCAGCTGGGACCACGGCACAGCCCAGCCCAGGTGCCCTGCAAGGACACTGGGGACCCCCAGAGTGACCTGGGCTCACAAGCAGGACCTCAGGAGCACCAGTGCTGGGCCTCCATAAGAGGCAGTGATTAATCACACAGCTCTGTGCTGTGGGAGTGGAAATGAAAAGCCTTTTATTGGCAACCTCATTATTTAGTGATAATTAGAGCCCAGTGTGCCGTAAAGTGCCCTCAGATTTTATTTTTACAAAGAGAAGGTAAATTCACTGCTCCTTCTAGAGATCCCTTCAGTTAGCCCCCAATACAGAGGAAATTGGAAATGCAATGGCATAGTTAAATCCAATACAGAATTAAACAAACCTTTACCCACTCTGTGCTTTTCAGGGAGATGGGAAAGGGAGAACTGTTGCTCAAATTATTCCTGCAGCTTTACTTGCTTAGTCTCCAGCAGCTCTAATCTGTCTCATTTGTAATTTCTCCCAACTGCAGGAGGCACATTGGAATTGCCGAGAAGATCAGCTCACCAGCACATTTTGCCCTGAATTCCTGCCTCTGGCTACTGCCTGTCTTTCACCCTGCACTGTAAAGCTAACAAAAGGTATTTTCCTGAACCAGGATGCCAGCTTGTAGCCTCAAGCCTTCAATTCACATCTTGCCCCCATCTTTCCTCCCAAAGATATATATTGTCCTTTACACTCTAGTTCTGCTGGTGTACCTTTCACTGGCTTTCCCAAAGCCAAGACACTGAAGGAATCTTTTCCCCAACAAGAGAGATGCCATGAGGCAGATCCCAGGGTTCAGAAGGCTGGGATGTCTTCTAGGAGTTACGGACAACCACTGAAGAGACACCCAAAGCACCTGATGACTGAAATTACACCTGCAGCTGTAATCCTCTAGCAAACTCCTGGCCTTGCCCATGGTTTTATATAAAAGGAGTGTGTTACCACATTTCCTTACAACGCAAACAAGCAGCAATTTCTGATTTAAAAAAAAAAATCTTTAAGCTTAGCAATTTCCAAATAAAAGCCCCTTCTAGCTTCTGTGACAGAGCACCCATCCCACTCCCCAAGTGCCCAAGGCACCCGAGAAGGGCAGGGACAGGAGCTGGTGTCCCCTGGATGCCTGTGACACTCCTACAGCTGCCACCCAGACAGTGCTGCAGACACCCTGCTGCTGCTCCAGCACACCACGGGGGGGTGAAGCACACTCATACTGAGAATTACACAGCACTAAACACTGATTCTGGGAAGGAAAGAACCGCAAGACTTCTCAGTTCTAATTTGAAAGCCAGTGCAGTAATTTTCTGTCACTTCCTTGTGCTCATTTGACACGCCAATCACACCAGGTGAGGAACCACACTTCCATTTTAATGTAATTTCGAATAACAACAGCACATTATTGCGGAGCAGTGATTAGTACCGGCACTTCCATCACAGGCTAAGTGGCACAATATCTCTGCTGAAGTTCAGCTCTGTGCTGAAGCTCCTGGAGTGAGCACTCCTGCAGAATCTCTGAAGTTCTCACACTGCATTCAGTGGGGAGAGTCACTCCGTACATCATTGTTAGAGCTGAGCAGGTTTATAAAGAAGCAACCCTGTGTGAATTACTGTATTAACTCAGCAGAGAGAAAAAAGCCAGTTTGCATGGATTCTACTGAAAAAATCAAGTAGTTTCAATTCCATTAAACTATTACATTCTCGAAATCGTAATTTTATAGTGAAGTCTAATACACAGAGCAATTAAACCAGAACCTGGCCGGGGATGTTCTGTACAATTTATGAATATTCAGCAGCAATTTGAACCTTGAGCTCCCCCTTGTGCCACGCAGCCAAATTACGAAGGGAATAATTGGGGTTTCCTTTACAGCCTTGGCGGGTGGGGATTTTGGGAGAGCGGATCCAAGAATGCTGGAGCAGCCCCTGCCCAGCCCATCCCCACACGAGGGGTTAACATCACACAAAGCACCTCTCTGGGAAAAAACACTAAGGGAAGGGGAACAAGGGGCTTGTAATTGTGCTCAGCTCACAAAATATGAATATTTCAAACTGCTACTGACACATCAAAATGCAGCTGCAGCTTGATGCATGTGATCCATGTTACATGCAAAATGTAGCATCCAGAGTCACTCTTTTCATGGATTCCTTCATTTTCACCAAAACACTGATTGTGATATGTTTTTCAGTGAGTATTTTCTCCCTGAATCCACATAATCTGAGGTACACAGTGCTACAAGAAAATAGCCTCTGAAAAACCAAGTGTCACCTCCAGCCCGAGCCAGTCAATGTTTTAAAGACAGAGAACCCCACAGGCAATAACTATGTAGACAACAAATCAGACTGCTTCAAGGACAGTCTTTGAGGCCACTCATTCTAACCCCTCATTGCAGATTTATTCCTTTATTCTGAAATAATAGCTCATCTGTGAATTGATAAGGAAAATCCTGCTTGGTTACATTAGCTCCACTATGCTGTGGGTAACTCATGGTGACACCTGAGAGCTCCGAGAATTCCAATCACCCTTTTCACTAACAGAAAGTGTTTCTTCAAGCAAAGTTCCCTGTTTTGAAATATTTCTAGTTTTCTCATAAGGAAAATCTGTGCCTGTAACTGAGTTTGGTTTATATACCCCACACAAATAAAAACCACTTAAAGGTGACAGTGCTTAAAAAACCAAACTAATGCACATATAAAATACATCTTAAAAATGTGTATCAAGAATTTCCCTTGCACCAGAGATTATATCAAGATGAAATGCTGCTCACCTTACAACCACAGAGGAATTAGATCTTAGATATTGCATTTATACTGAAATATGAAGGAGCTGTATTTATTAGAAGTCTGTGGTCTGATGTTTTTCTGGGCCTTCAAGCACAGCTCTGCACAGGGCTGCTGTAAATCTGCTTTTCCCGAGACTGATTCCACTCTCCTGCCCTGCTTTCTGAACCAGGGGCTGCCAGCATAAAGGCAAGGATTTGACAGGAGTGGCCTTCAAACATCCTCCTAGGTTTTGAGTTTTTTTTTTTTTCTTTTGTTTTAGTAATTTCCCTAATTTTCCCATCATTTTCTATGCAAATGATTTTATTTTTTTTTTTTTCCCAGACACAGGTACTGATTTGCACTGGGCTGAACGCAGATCCCTACGGAATGAGCACAAATTAAACAGCTTCATTAGATGAGTTTTCCTCATTTCCAGTTTGGGGGTTTTTGGTGATCTTTCAGGCAGTCTTAATCCAGTGGATGTGGGCAATATGGATTTAATAATCACACATGGTTTTACTCACAATGTTGCCTGGCACTGTGTCAAATCCCTTACAGAAATCTAAATGTACTAACAGAGTTAAATTTATCAAATTTTTGTGACTGCCAACAAAAACCCAACATCAAGGCTGCCTGATAAGATCCCGTTTATAAACCCTGTTCCCTGGAATTATGTTTCTACCTCTAGGCCCCCCATGACCCTTCCTAACTGCAATAATCAACTGCGTGAACATCCCATTCCCTGGTTCTGGAACAGTGACCCCTTGTGAGCTGTTCCTCCCAGGTTTCCCAAGCAGTGTTTGACAAGTGAAGCCATTTCTGTGACCTCAGGGACAGAAATTGTCCCCACAGCCGTCTCTGCAGAGCCACAGCACCCACCAGGGTCATACCTGCACCCTTCAATGATCACAGGTGTGTTTGTACCTCAGCTGTGCACGTGGTGGCACGGTTTGTGCACAGAAACAAAGAAAAAGGGTTAAAAACAACCACTTTTCGTGGCAACCAAAAGCTGCCCCGTATTTGCAGGGATTGGGTTTCCTTCCACCCAGCTTTCACACCCTCAGTAAATGAGAGCAGCTTCTGTCAGGACTGTATCCACTGCACATGAAACTGCTGTTTCCCTTTGTCTTGGAAAACAGATTTGTGCTTCTTCTGATGCCTTAAGTTTAACTTTCATGTATTTCACATTCTGTGCTGCCCAGGGCTGCAGTTCTGAGCTCACAGTCAGTGTCACTCAGCTCTGCACACAGCAGGGACACAAAACAAATCCTTTTCCTTCTGCACACCAAGGACAACTTTCAGGCCCAAAAGCACAAACAAGGGTGGACTGGAGGGAGGAATAAGAAGGATGGAACCTCACAACCTGGAGCTGTAATTATATCTACTTCATTCTCTAGCTCTGTCCAATCTCTGGACAAGATTCCCATGGCATCACTTCACGATAATTTAATTCTGCTACTGTAAAAACCCAGATAGACTTGCACTGATACCAGGAGGGCACCTGGCTAAAGCTGATGGATTTTACCTTTTTCCCCACTCTTCCCTGGGATGTGTGTACCTGAGTCTCTGGTCCTTGGTGGGGAAATACCTGAAACTGGAAGGTTTCTGTGTTCCCACATGCTGCCCCCAGGAAGGAGCAGGACCAGGCAACCCCCAGTTCCTAAGCACAACCATTCATTGGTTGGGAAATTAGACCCTGCAAAAATAGTGTGATGCATCCTCACTGCTGCAAGTTTCAAGTAATCTGATGAGTGTACAGATTTGAATATTTCAATATAACCAGCACACTGCTCCCTCCTCTTACTCCCTGAAGCATCATAAGGCAGCGTGTCTTAGCTCCCAGTGCCACCACTCTTCCCACAGCTCATTCTGCCTTCACAACTGGAGTCTATTTTTTACTCACTTTACACAGGTTTTACACATTTTACTGTTTATAGCAATAGAACATCAGGAGGACGTATTTTGAAAATTTAAGTTTTAGATTTAAAAAAAAATATTTTTTCTCCTTCCTTATTTTCCATTAGCAGAGAAGAAGAAAATAGAGCTGCTTGCAAAGGCACAGAAAAATAAAGCTACATAAAAAATTGTTTAAACTTTTCTGTTTTTCTCTTGTTCAATGTTATATGAAAAATAAACTCCCAAAACCTCATCATGAAGAACTCCAAATCTGGGATTTCTTTTTTGGCTATTGCTGTTGTTGATTGAGCCTGCACATCTGTGAATTAAAAAGAACTACCCTTTGGGGAGCACGTTTATCTTTTCTGTTGAAGATGTGTGCCAGTTTTCAGACGTTCGTTTCTTGATAAAAAAAGAAAAAAACATGATCAAGTGCCCTTGCTTTCAAAGAAGAGCACAGGAAAAGGCTGACCATTAGATGGCCTGGAAACACAAACTGAAATTAAACTTGTGAAACTTCAGCTGGAGAGTGTGTGTTTCTGGGAGATAAACACGCAATACATTCCAAAAAATCAAAGGTAATCTATTGTTATCTCTCTTTTATTTCATCAGCTCTTTGGATTAGACTACACAGCTTCACTACCACGCACCAGGAATTGAGCAGATGGAAAAATCTTTTTTATTCTTCTTACTTTAAAGAATACATTTTTCAAAGCCTGATTATAAATCCTTGGCTGGCAGGAATTACTACCATAAGTATTGTGTAAGAAATATATTCTCAGCACAATGTAAAAGGCTTTCATGGTGGATTTGAGGAAAGTAATGAAAATTAACATTAAACCTGAAACTGGGCAGACACCGCACCTTCCCACACCAAGTCTAACAGCTTACCTTCAGATTTGCATACTGGCCCTTATTTGATATTTTTAGCTGCAGAGCAGGTGCTTTCAGACATTTTTAATGCATCTGCATATTTCTGCCTGTCACTGCACTGTAGTGCCTTAAGTGTGAGCAGGAAAAAGGCACCAACCCTACATCAACTCACTGCCTGTGGAGCATATCAGCTGTGACTGTGCCACCTTCTGTATCAGAAAACAAGTTTAAACAGTACCTGTGCTTTACTTGTCCCCAAAACAGTGTCCCACACCTTGTGGGTCAACACAAGTGCATGTGGGCACACCTTTGTGCAGGGGACGCTCCTCTCCACTCACCTCTTCCCACAGGACTCTGCTATGACCTGATCACTCCCTACAACTCATCTGGTATGACCTTGTCACCTTATCTACGAGTCCCTGAAAGGTGGAGACTAAGCCAAACTAAGGCAAACTCAGTTACAGGCACAGGTTTTCCTTATGAGAAAACCAGAAATATTTCAAAATAGAGAATTCTGCTTGAAGAAACACTTTCTGTTAGTGAAAAGGGTGATTATTCCATTGATTCTCGGAGCTCTCAGGTGTCAGCATGAGTTCCCACAGCATAGTGGAGCTAATGGAACCAAGCAGGATTTTCCTTATCAATTCACAGATGAGCTATTACTTCAGAATAAAGGAATAAATTTGCCATGAGGGGTTAGAATGAGTGGCCTCAAAGACTGTCCTTGAAGCAGTCTGATTTGTTGTCTACATAGTTACTGCCTGTGGTGTTCTCTAAAACATTGGACTGGCTCGGGCTGGAGGTGACACTTGGTACTCGGGTGGGGCTGGTCTCTCTCTCCAGGCAGCAGCTGACAGAAGGAGAGGACACAGCCTTAAGCTGTGCCAAGGGAAATTTAGACTGGATGTCAGGAAAAAGTTTTCTGTGGAAAGAGTGATAAAGTACTGGAATAGTCTGCCCAGGGAGGTGGTGGAGTCACCATCCCTGGATGTGCTCAGAAAAAGACTGGATGTGGCACTCGGTGCCAGGGTTTAGTTCAGGTGTTAGGGCTGGGTTGAAATCAATGGTCTGGGAGGTCTCTTCCAACCCAGTGATTCTGTGACCAGGAAACATCAAACACACAGTGTGGGGCCTGTCCAACACCTCCGGCAGAGCCCCCAGCAAGGCACTGATTGCCCATCCCACAGCTCAGGGCAGTGGGGAACACAGAGAACCCCAAAAACCCCTGGGACAGGCACACAGGGGTGTCTCAGTGATGTCACTTTGTGCCTCGTGTCCGGCTGCTCTCCACTGGGCAGTGGCAAAGCCACGCTCTGCACCAGCTGACAAAAGAGCTACAGAAACAGTGGATAAAAAGGACCAAGACCACAAGGAATCTGCCACCAAATGGAATTTTTTGCTTTCACATCCTAATTTTCTTCAGCCACCTCTCCTATTGTTCTTGGCCCTTTTATGAGCTCCTCTGGACTGTTACTTTTTGTGCTATCTGCTGATAATTGCAGGCAGTGATGAAGTGGAGAACTGCTAGCAACTGGTCTGCTGGCTCAATAATGCAATCTCACATATGGACAAACCCTAAAAAGCAATCTATCAAAAGAAGAATAAGCCTAGCCTTTGTCCCAGGGGCAGAGACAGGGTTTTATTAAAAAAGAAGGAGGGGGTTACGGGTGAATGTCTTTGTTGAGGATTTTTTACAATTATATTTCAGCTTTCCTCTCAACACTGAACTGCCACTTGCTCCCACATCTCCTGGGTGTTTTGCCTGTGTGAAACAACAAAATGCAAATGGGCCAGTTTTAATTTAAAAGCAGATCAAATAAAGCATGACCCTTAGGCTGTAACCTATGCAACAATCATTAAGCAATTTCAGGCTATTCTAAAAGGAGCTTTTTCCACCAAAAAATTTCCGATGAACTCTCAAGCACATCCTCCAATTTTGCTGAACTCATTGAGTTTAGCAGGAAACCACCACACTAAATGCCCCACAGTAACAGCACTAAGTTCTCTGGATGTTGGATATTTATTCTGCATATAATACATTACATCCAGTGCATTAAATGCTCTCTTAGCAACTAAACAACCTCTCTTCACCAAAATGAGCTCACTCAGATTCTTAATAACAGACAAAGCCCCAGATACTCATGGGAGAACATAATTCACTAAAAACCAGTGCACCTCTGACCTCTCACCCCTAACGAGGGATCTTCAAAACCAGTTCTAAAAAACAAGCTTTGGAACTAAAATTCATAACTGCTGGACATTAAAAAACCCCCATAAATCAGACTCACTTTATGCACAGTGGTTCCAAAAGTGGTTCCATTTCCCCATCTTCATGAGCTGCAGACTGAACGACCTGCCTCTTCTTTTCTCTCTGCCTCTGGAACTCCCCAGGGGCAACACCCTCCCTCCTCCACCTGCCCCTATCTCAGAGCTACAACCCTCCAGACAGCACTTCAGCTGATTTCCATAACAGAGTGATTGTGTGTGACATTCTGGGCCTTTGCTCTGTTTAAGGCACTCACCCAGGAGCAGCAGCCATTGCCCATCAAATTACTGCCTGCAATAACGCCTTTATCCCAGCACAGCACATCTCACACTGCATTCCTTTGTTTCCTTCCTCCTGCTTACCCACGTGTGCAGTCCCCTTTCTAATGAGCTCTGGGCTCCCAGCAGATAAAACACAGCCTTGGCTCCTCGGTGTCTCCAAGCAGATGCAACACAGCAAGTGAGAGTGACCCTGAGAGGGCTCAGCCTAAAGCACATTCTACTGGAGTCATCAAGTTGCATTTGGGGCCATCTTAAACTCCCACCTTCTCTCTGTGACCCTGAGCAGCTTCTCCCACTTTCAGGGTTACCCCCTGGAATGAGTTAGCTGATCTCTCATCCCACCTTATTTTCCTGGAAACCATTTTCTCCCTGTCCTGTCTTGCCCACGCTGCCCCTGTGCTGACTGGCAGAGCAGGACAACTCTGCATCAGAAACCCGAGCAGCACCTGCCCTTTCACACCTGCTTCAGCAACCACAGGCAAAAAACAGCTACTGTTCAAAAGAACTTCCTCTGATTGCTGGTAATGATCCCATTAATTGCGTAATTAATTCATTAATCCCAACTGAGTAACCCAGGAGACTGATAGAGCCAGGTGACTGCAATGCATGACAGCCTGCTGGGACTTCTGCCTTTCTCCCGTGGAATTCCAATGAAATCACCAGCTGAGGACAACAGATCCACAGGTGCCCCTTCTCCAGGTATGTTCTCACAAATGGTTACACTCGGTGGGACATCAATAATGTTTCTTCCTGAAATTTGCAGTCATAACCTTGTGAATTTGAGCCCCAGTTTTGGGTCAGGAAGCACTGAGNGTACATAATAGTAGTAGTAATAATAATAATAATAATAATAATAATAATAATAATAATAATAATAATAATAATAATAATAATAATAATAATAATAATAATAATGGACCTGTGAAGTGGGGAAATGCTATACTCCACTCCTCCTCTCCTTCTGGTCTTAAGAAAGTTCAGAGAAAAATTTTCTAAGGCATGGAGAGCTAGGGAGAGTAATTCTTTTCTTGGTCCACTCAAAACCTGGAAAAGCCAAAGCCTCAGTGCCCAGGATGGCAGATTCTGTCCACCCAGGTTTGTTGAAGGATCCCTGATGCTGGGCTGCCTTCTGGTGCTGGCTCCCAGCTCACTTCCCGTGTGACTCTCAAATTCAAATGGGATTAAATTCTTCTCTTACTAAACTTGTCTTCTGTTTGTCTCCTTCGCTGGGCCTATCAGCTCAAGACAGAATTTACTGCAGTTGAACACTGTGTAGCATCTGTTCAGCTATAAATTAATCACTGCCAGATAGGAATAAAGATAATTAGTTTCCTGGAGTGCATCTTTTTCTTTAGTTGTTAATTACCTACACAGGGACCTGCACCTTTCATGGAGTCAGCATAATCACAACATTGAAATGCCATTATTCAAACTCTTTCTGAGAAAATATTCACCATCTTTATACCTCAGCAACACGGAAATATCTACACTTTCTTATCAGATGAAGACACGATTATATTCATGAAATAAACAAGTTATCACAATGCTTGAAGTTAAATTTCTGTGCTACAGGATTGTAATACAATAAAAATGAGCCACTGCAGGCACACCACAGTCAGGACACCTGGATTCTCCTCCCAGTTTTACAGTGGCTATTCTGTATGCCTGTCCCTATACTTCAAACACCTTCTTACAAATTCAGGTGACACTTACCCAGCACTGCAGCCTTTGGTGCAGAACCCTGCAACTTCCATGTAGGCAGTATAGAGTTTTGAACTGCCTCCTTGCTTAGCATAAAAAAATTCAAAAGTTGTTTAGAAATTGTTATTTACAGAGATGCCTAATCAAAAAGTGAACATGTATTTTTTATAAGGCTGTCCAGAGCAGAAAACATAAAACCCAACAATATATAAATTCAACTTCTTGTATTGTTACACAAGAAACGTTTTTCAGGGGAAGAAACCCCAAACACACAGAAGAAACCCTCAAGTCCAAACAATTACGTTAGACATATCAATTTCTCCCCAGGAAACAAGAACTGCCAGCTGTGAATTTTTATGAGTCCAGTAAGTGCACTTCTCTCTGGCCACAGCATCAGAAACCTGAGACACAGAAATCCTCCCCTTTCCTGAAGCTTGATTGTCTAATACCTTTGCATTTCACATTGAAATAGATGACCAAGGGGAAAGAATTTCTTCCACTGTCTCCCAGAGCAGGAAGGCGCAGCTCTGCCATGGAAATTCAGCTGATCCCCCGGGCACTTGTGGGGGAAAGGAGACTTTTGTCTGTGTCAAAGCCCCTGCAGGGGCCTGTGGAAGAGCAGCACCTTTTGGGAATCCACTGGATGGATTTGCACGAGGAGAACATCACCCATTTCCTTCTGCACTGCAAACAAATGCAATCCCCTCGACTGAGTCTCTGAGTTGTCAAACACACACTGAGGATCCACTCAAGGAAGCTATACCAGCATTTAAACTAACAAAACCTCAACTGTTAGCCTCAAAGGTGGGTAGGATTAGTAAGATTATATCCTGTTAATGCTTTGTTCAGCTTATGTTCACAAATATTCTATGGCAATACTGGAGGGGGCAATGGAAAAAGGGGTGCATGGACAGAACAGCCCTTCCCAATGACACCAGTGCAGACTGAGGGCGCTGCTGAAACAAATGTCTGAGCTGGAAAATGAAGGAGAAGCACCACATGACATTTTCCCTGACAGAACACACGGGGAATCCAGATCAATAGGCCTTTGAGAAGAGAACTCCCGCAGAAAATGACCTCAGGAGAGGTTTAGGCTGGATATCAGGAAAAGATTCTTCACCCAGAGGGTGGCTGGGTACTGGGACAGGCTCCCCAGGGCAGTGGGCAGAGCACCAAACCTGTCTGAGTTCAAGAAGCATTTGGACAATGCTCTCAGAGACGTGGTGTGACTTGGGGTGACCTGTACAGTGCCAGGAGTTGGACTCAGTGATCCTTGTGGGTCTTTACCAACTCTAAATATTCTATGATTCAAAACTGGAATGCAAAACTCAAAGTCAACACCAGAGTACATCTCCTCATAACATAAGACACTGTAATGTTTTCCACCGAGAAACGGTCTGAATATCCTCTCCTCTAGCTGCCAGAAGGTGGTAGTATTTCAAAATATTAATATTATTTATGAGGAACCACACTCCCTGGTTTATGAAGGCTGGCTGCCTGCCAGGGCTGTATTTATTGTATTCACAAGAGTTACAGGCCAAGCTCTGCAAAGGGCCTTGATCTGGAGCTCTGGGTGTCAGAGGGACTGGAAAACAAACTGCAGAGCCTTGCCATTCCACACTGCCTGCTGCAGGCAGAAAATGTACTAATACCTGCTTGTCAGTGGGGCAGGCTGACACAGTATCAAACATCACTGGTAACTCCTGGAATCTGCAAAAGAAACTGAGTGAAATATTCCCAGGCTGAGAAGAGAGTCTCTGAAGGATCACTTGAGGCCAAGTCTCACTGTGGAAATGAACACCTCTTTACAAGGTCATTAAATCTTCCAGAGCCTTTTCTGCTACCTTCAGAAATGAATTCTCCAGTGAGGACAAAGCAAGTTTTAGGATGGATCTGTAATTAAATAAGGCTGCCAAAGAACAAGTCTGACTCATGTTAAAAGCCAGTTCTTGGCATACAGTGTCTGAGTGTCTGTCAAGGTAACCTGAACAAAAGTCATTCCACAGAAGTGCCAGCAAAAGAATTCTGAGCATTTGTTCATAAATGAACAAAATTCTGCAGTGTTAGCACCAGGGTGAAGTTGCTGCAGCCACATAAACATAGAGCATGTTGCTCAGCCCAGATGTGGTTAGTCAGAGGAATTGGTTAGAGCAGACAGAAGCCAGATGTCCTAACCAGATAAATGAAATCCAATGTATTTTTGCAGGATATCATAGGCAGAAAGGGCAGTGCTGGCAGATCCCTTCTGAGCAGCTCTGCAGTTGCCCATTAGTGCTCTCAAGATGAGCTGAGGGCAGGTGGCACAGGGAAATGGTCTTTTTGAAAACATGACAAGAAAAGATCCCAGTAATTCTGCCAAAATGGACCCTCACAGCTGAGCCAGCTCACATTACCACAGAACTACTGCAGACACCTCCTCAAGGTGGAATATTACACCAAATTTTCTGACATTCCTCCCTTGGTGGAGACTGATGGTGATGCCTTAAGTTTTAATTTTCACGTATTTCAGATTCTGTGCTGCCCAGGGGTGCAGTTCTGAGCCTCACATTCAGTGTCACTCAGCTCTTCACAGAGCAAGGAGACAAAACAAATCCTTTTCCTGCAGGAGACCAAGGACAACTGGTACAAGTTTTCAGGCCCAAAAGCACAAACAAGGGTGGGCTGAAGGGAGGAACAAAAAGGATGGGACTTCCTAATCTGAAGCTGGAATTGGACAATTAAACCCCAATATGCAAATGGACCAAAACTTATAAAAGTGTAAGACCTTGTGACCAGGGATCCATTTTCTTACCATTTTGGGTCCACCTTGGGTGTAGCCCTGGCCAGGCTCTTGTCCTGCCCGAAGTGTATCCTTTAAGACCTTTCAATAAATCCCTACTTTATTCTCCAGCTCTGTCCAGTCTCTGTTCCAGCTCAGCCTTCCCAAGGCATCAACAGGATGAAGGAGACAAATGAGGACAATGGCTGTGCCCCCTCCCAGTCCTGTCCCAGGAAAGCTCCTTCTACTCCATGGATTTCCCCAACAGCCCCAGCCATTTACCACCAGGAGCTCCAGCAATGGCTGGAGGAGGTGACACAGCCCCAAGTCACTGTCTCCCCCCTCCCCTGGATTGTGGGGAACAGCATGCACAGGGCCTGGAGGGTTTTTCCAGGGAATATCTCCTCTAAGAATCTCATTCCTGGGTAGGTTTGTGAAGCTCTTCCATCACAAACCTGAGAAAAGCTGAGGCACTGCCCAGGTCTGACCCAGCACACCAAACCACTCCCAGAGGCTCTCAATGAACTCATTATTTACTGCACGCTAGGACAGGTCAGATTTTCTTCACAAAGGTGATCCTTCCTGAAGACCTAAATGACACTTAGAAATACTTCCATGTACCAACCTGCTGGTAAAAGAAGTGGGAAACCTGTCCCACCCCAGAGCTGCATATATTTACAGTCAATAAAATACTCCTGATTCATGCACTTTGATTTTATCCCTACATCTTTAAGAAATAAAGTTTGGCAGAAGGCGCCTTTAATATTCAGAGGAAAAAAAGAAAGAAGTTTTTACAAATGGCACCCCAGGAACCAGAACAATAGTGCTGCCTTCACTCTGGTGTCATCTGTGCAGCTTGAAAAGTCATCTAGAAAACCCAAGTGCTATTACAAGGGAAAGATTTTTTTCTTGGGGAAAATAATTCCTTAGGGCATGATACACAGAAAAATCAAACCACAAATTCCATGGATCTTGATTACACTGAGAGAATTGTGTGCTTCAAAACTGTTAGCTCAGCTCTGGTCAAAATCCAGTCAGAAGGAATGAGGCTGAAAACTAAAAGGCTACGTGGGAGATCCCTGGTGAATCAAAAGCAGTCTCATTCCAGAAAAGAGGAAACAAGCCCTGGGTCTTGGCTCCCACCACAGTGATGGGATGGGGGTACTTTAGGAACAGTGCAATGGCTCCAGGGAAAGGCTGGTTGCACATGGTGTGGAAGTTTGGCCTTTGAGGCATGAAGGAAATCCCCTGAAATTTCTAGGAATTAAAAACAAAAAGACTAAACAGTGTAAAAATAGCAGGAGACAGAACAGTTTAGACTGATATGTTCAATCCAGCTTTATCACCCATAAGAAAAAAATATAAAACACAAGGGAACCCTAGATAGCAATTTATTTTTTTTTTGAGTGTGTAAATATCACCTTTCTGCTGACCTTTTTACTGAGAAACAGAATTTCTAAAGCTAAGCTAAGAACGGCCCTACCTTTTGGACATACACAAGTAAAATCAACACAGCTCTGTGGTGCTGGAGACAGCAAGATCTCAGCCTCCTTTTTTTGCACCAAGAAGGATGTTCCATTCAAAGTAGAAATGTGTATTTGGAACCAGAAATCTCCCACCTTTGCTACTGGCTGGAGTCAGAGCCCAAATTCTGCATCTCTTACATCCCTCAAAGAGAGTAAGAAGTGATGACATGTTCTGGACTGGACTTGAAACTGTCAGGCAATAAATCCACTGCAAATGTTGATTTCCCTGGACTCTGCCAGACTGAAGAGAAATTGAGAGTCCCTTACTAATAGGAGCTTATGTTTTCCATAGAAATGTCCTATAAAAAGATATTTATTAGATAATGAATTGCAAAGGGATGTCAATTGAAAGTGATCTCTCATGCAAGCAAGTGGTGACATTAGGCAAAATCTTGTTTTGGTGATTTAATCAAAATCAAGGAAATGAGTTTATACATGAATTCCTCATATGAATCCCTTTTCTCCTGTTTCCTTTCTTTAAACAATTTAGGGTAGAATTTCCAAACCCAGCAGTAATACTCAGTGCTCACCTCTGCAACAATTCACTATTTAAACACCTGTATTTCAGTGCACATCAGGAACTTCTGCACTCCAGAAGCTGCAATCCAGACTGACTGTCCCAGCCTTGGCACTTGTTGCCTCACACTCCAGTTATGAGTATTGTGACTAAATATTTCAGTGCTCTTGCTACAGACACATGTAGTTCTGTGAGCAACAGATCTAATGAAGCCTTTCCTTTGAGGATTTTTTCATGTTTAATAAAGCTGCACTCACAGTTTCTCAATGAATGGAAATATTAATGTGGTTTCTCTGTGCTTTCTATTCTTGCAGGAATTGTAAAGCTAATATTCTTAAGAGCTCTTCCTTTCCATCAAATGGGCTTAGACTAGTTCAGATTTCACTGAAGTTCTCCAAGAAATGAGAAGAGCAGAAGAGAACACTCTGTGACTGCAGGCACCTTGATTCTATAGGAAACAATGCCAGTAAAAAGAAGAAGAAAAGGCTTTTTATTATAATAATATTGAACTGCAGGAAAGAAAAAAACCCATTCAATTGGGATCCCTGTAAATGTCTGGCTAGTTCTGCTCAGGTTTTAAACACAGATTTGTTCCAAACACTTAATAGTTGTGAGACTGTTTCAGGATTTCTCCTTCTGAAATGTCTGATTAAAGATTTTAGTGTCTTCAGGCCAGGTCAAGGAACAGAGTGTGAAACCCAACCTTTGAGATCAAAGTTACAGCAGCACAGGGACATTTTTAGCACTTTCTAGGCTTGACAAATGATTTGAAATGAGAAAACTTGCTTGTACTGATCAATGAACAGGGATTTTATACAAGAAAACCAGTAAGAAGATGGAAGTACCAACATGGAGGGGCTATGCTAATTTCAAGAACATTTTCGATGAAGAAATTGCTTTTATTTATTTTATTCTTAGTAAAGCGACATCCCACATACAGAGAGATGACAGAAGAACCAAGCCCTCAATCAGTGCACACACTTTTCAGTTAAATTACTTCGATGAAAATAGATGGCTTAGTCCTTGTAGACCTGTTCTGAAAGTGCTCTCACATGACTGCTGTCAGCCTAAAGGCTTGAATCATTTATTTGTGAGCTACAAAATTCTTCTCAGAGCTGTGGGAAGGAGGCAAAGGGGCACCTGGATGAGCCAGCAGAGAGCTGGTGTAATATAAGGCAGTTAGGGCCTGCCCATGTGCCTGTCACACCCAACAGGCCACTGGTACTCCTTCTTCACTTCTGAACAAGGGACAGCAGAACTGAGAGGGGAATTTACAGAAAGAAGGGGGTGTAGGGCAGCTTCTCTCCAGACAGCTGCTCTCCTGGAAGATGGACAATTTTCTCTTCTCTCCTGGAAGACTCCTTTCCTTCACTGAAGGCCCTTCAGCCCTTTTCTGACTCGCTGCAGGCACCTGAGCTCCTCCTCCCACAAATTCTGTATTTGTGCTATGGGTGTACAGTGCATATTTCTTGGAAGCAACAGGCAGAGGGAAAAGCTGACAGCAAGTTCTGCCATGTTTTTCCCCTGTCCACTGAGGAATGAGAAAATTAGGGTAGGCCTCAGGTGAGTATGTATTAAAGAAAATCTGAAAATCAGGATGATGAAGTTTTGCAAGAGGACACGAAAGAACGACACTCACCATCAGGTTGAAGTGAGGAAGGAAGGGCAGTTTATTATGATTTGGGGTTTAAATAGGATTTGGAATGTGAAGAAGGATTGGGAGATGAGAGGAACACCCCTCTGACCCCAGCAGTCAAACCAGCAGTCCATCACAGAGGGATGAGAAAACAATCTACTTTTGTTTATGTTACATGCGTGAGAATCTCCAGTAGAAATATTTAAACAAGATCAGAAGGCTAAAGAATCAGGGCGATAATGCAGTATTTATGGTCTTGGGAGGGAAAATGGTGCCTGAGCTGCTGGAATAAACTGTACCATTGACTGTAAGAGTTTATCACCTTTCCACCAGCTGGGGAACAGCACTATTTGTGGGAAAGCAAAGAGAGCTGGGCCTGTTTGAAAGGGCCACAGCTTTCAGGGAGTGACCCAGGTCAAGTGGACTCAATGTGCCCTCACCACGATGTTTAAACACCTCAGCTTCCCCAGCCACCCAAGTTATGAACTTCTGAACTGGCACCAATAAATTCTGAGAGGCTTTCTATGAGAGATGAAATCGTGTAGCTGAGTTTTATCTCAGTTATCCCAGCACATATCCAAGGCCCCATTCCATCACCTTGCACCATGTGTAACCATTTATGCTTCTCCAAAGTAGGCAAATGTGTATTTAAAAAACTGTGGTTGCACCTTGTGCAGATTTTCTGCTGGCGTAGGTGATTGGGAGTTGACTTTTCCCTCCTTTCCCCCAAGAACTAACATTATTGTTTGAAAGCTGCACTGAAGTCGTGTAAGGAAAGTTATTGTTAGACTTTAGGAACAGCCCAGAAGTGAGAATTTTAACATTCTTGTTCTCCTTCAGATGAGAAAACACCCTACACCACGGAGATGGACACCACCTGTGCTGCAAAAGCAAAGTGTTCATGGGCTCTTGCTGGAGCACAAACGAATGGCTGGGCAGAGGAGGGGCTCCACAGGAGATGTCAGACACCACGGTGCCCCTGAGTGGATTCAGCACAATCCTCCTGAGTGCCTTCACTGCAGCCCCTTCCCAAAGCCCAGGTGTTGCAGTGAGTGTTTGAAAACACACCCTGATTGTGTTGGCAGAGCTCAAACCAGACAGCACGAGCAATCCAAACCAGCAAAATGCACTGGAGGAAAATTAACACATGGCAAGGAGAAAAGGGAGAAAATGAGCACCTCCAGACAGGGACAGAGCTGCTAATTCAACCTTTAGGAAGAAGTAATCTCTTTGTCCTGAAAGAAGTCCCCTGAACAGGGGTAACAATTCCAGCATTCCTGAGAAGCAGCAATGAATTACTGGAGCACATTCATGGTCTGGTGTGCTGCCATGGAGGAGTCCACACCTCAAAGATACCTCTGAGTTAGAAGATAATTCTACCCAGTCCTGGCAACAGCAGAGGGGTTTAACTGGGGAAACTGGAATAATCTGAACAAAACAAACCAGGAAGGGTCCAGACAAGAGCATGCTGCTTCCAGTGATGTCCTCCTGGCTGCCCAGCCTGTATCCCTCCTGCCACAAGTCACTCCTCACCAGGAGAAGCTGGTTCTGCCTGTCACACAGAGCCAGCTCCCACTGAAATTTTTTTCAGCCTCATTCTGCCTGAAATGGTTTAGATGGAAATAGAAATCCAAAGTGGGAGCAAAGCAGGGTTGTTATCCTCATTCAACGGACAAGAAATTGAGACAAAAGGAGACTAAGTCATGTTTGTGAGCAGGAATTGTAGCGTTACTCATGTATCTCCTCAGATCCATACTTTAAACAGCAAACTTGCCAAACCCTTCTTCTTCTTCCCATAAGAAGGAAGAAACACAAGTCTTGATGGGGTTTGTGAGCCTCTCTTACTCAGGGGAGTTATCAGCCCGCACCACCACCTCCCCACCCTCCCCTCTGCCTTTTCTCTACACAGGCCAAGCTCCACACACCCTCCAGTTCCATCCCCCAGCCCTGCTCAGCTCTGTGCTCACACACCCTGCTGGGTGTCAGCATCAGGCCCCGGGTGTCATTCTCCTAACAGGATCTAAAATCACATGATCAGTTCAGGAAATATTATCCAATAGGACCAGAATTCCAAAATACATTTTAAAACAACTACGGCATAAATATGTATGCAAGGGGAGAGAAAGAAGCAGAGCTGAAGAATGTGCTATCAGTATGGCTTCTGCACTGTTCTGCAGTCATTTCATGGTGTGACTGTAGCTGATGACAACAGTGAGAGTGATGGACAGCACAGCACCACTTCACAACACGCTGTGATTGGAGCAAAAGGTTATATCCATGAATTATAGATGACTAACTCCATCACGACTTACACTAATGCAATTCTAGGGCTTATATTGTTTCTCCTACCTTCATACTCCTGGTGGGATATTAGATAGAAAAAGCATGTGCATCATAAACTATCAAAGCAGCCAAAAAAAGTCTCAAACTCCAACAGAAGCTTGTAGAAGCTGGAGGTAAAGATGAGAAAAGTCCTTGGCACTAAATGTATTAATTTTACTGAAAATACTTAAGTACATCTAGAAAAAGTGATCTGGTTTTTTTGGGGTCCTCTGCTAACCTATTTTCTTCTATTCTACCAATGGCAAGCAACTTTCCAAAGGATTATCAGCCTCTTTTCCAACTGGAATCACACCCAGAGAATGTTATCCTCCCAGGATGGCAGCCTCACTCTCCCTCAGGCTCTCACTTTGCCCATGGTCACAGGCAGCAGCACCACTCAGAGCGACAGAAATGTCTCAGAGACAATCACTGCCCTCCCAGCAATTCCTTCATGGAATGACAATGCAGAGCCTTCTGTGGACTCTCTGCTGACTCCAAGTTCACACATGTGGAATAGGATGATCCATTCTGAAACTACAGGACCCGACTCAGTTTTCATCTCAGGAGACTCAGTTTTCCTGCCAGCACGTTCAGTGGGCATTAAACACCAGGAGTGTGTGCCTGTCAGTGGAGATATTGATTTACAGCAGTTGAAAAAGTGTCTGGTGAGCTTCAGTGCAGACATTGTTCATCATGACTGGTGCAACTGGGACAAGAACTGAGCTCTTTGAGAACCAAACCTTGCCCTGATCCAAAAATGCCTGGCATTCCTCCCTCACCATTGTTGCGTCTGGCACAGACAAAGCATGCCTGTAACAGGAATCTTTCTCGTTATTGTCCCTCAGGAAGAAGGGCTACTGAAGGCTAAGGATCATGGCAGCAATCCCACAGCAGCCCCACAAGTCAGGGAGGAGAAGCCTTTTCTCTCCAGTGTGGCAGGGCCCCACACACCACAGCACAGCTACCTGGGCTTGTGGGGAAAAGGGGAAAGACGCAGCCCCGGGAGGGCAGAGGGTGAAGAATTCCCTCTCCAAAGCCCGTTTTCTATGTACAGTAAAAAACTTCAAAGCTCTAGGGAGCAGGGAGCTGGTTATGTTGTTCAGGCTGTGGTTGGGTTGCTGGGATTTGGTAAATAAAAACCATTCTACAACTCATTAAGTGGCACTTTGGGAAATGTTCTCATATCCGTTTTCAAGGGCCTGTGGACAGCTTGCCTTGTGTGGTGGGTCAGGGAAGCTGCCATTTCAAACTCAGGGTTCCAGGGAAGGTGAGCCCATGTATATTTATACAGAGAGAGAAATAGTAGTCTGAGAAACCTTACTTTACTGAAGTTGGTAGTTGATAATGTGTTATTGCTTTCACTTGCTGAATTTGACTGAGGGGCACTATCTGCTGCTGTATAATGAAAAAGAATCATCAAACATCCTGGGAGGATGGGACAATATCACTGGGGCACCTTAACTAATTCTGCAAAACCACAGAATTGCTGTCATATTTTTTCCACATGATATGAAAGCCATTTTCTGTGCGTGGAATTCCCATGTGGACTGCACAGGAGCGCTCCTGGCCTCGCAGGGCTTAAGGGACAGAAATCTTTCCATTACTTCTTTATATAAACTCCCTAAAAACCCACACACGTCGTCCTTCTGAAAAACACAGATCACTTACTGCGGGCTGTTAGTGCAGAGCAAGCTGTGCCTGAGTCACAGCACTTCCAGCAGCCATGGAAGGCCTTGACTGAACACAAGGAGACAGAGATGCAGCAGCATCTTTCCATTTCCCCCTCAGATAGCTCGTGTTTGGGGTACAGAATATTCTAGGGGGGTAGTTTTGTTTGTTTGCTGTGTTTTTTAGGGATTTTTTGGACGCTGCTCCATCATGGAAAGGCTCCCAGTCACAGACAGTTCTGTGGAAGAAACCCAACGTGTTTGCCTTTCCTCTCCTTTACCTTGGGTGTATTTTCAGGGGAGGAAGCAGACAGACACCTCTACTGCTTATTTCTAGTCTTGCAATTGTTGGTGCAAAGAATACCCACCCCTGCTCTCTGTACCTCTGGGTTATTTGATGTTCTGCCTTCAGAACTATGAGGAAAGCCAAAAAATCCTACCAGCACCTTTCTGCACACAAAACAAACCTAAGTCTAAGTGTGGAATTGTGTAAACCTGCATTTCAAGCTGTATGAAACACTGAGAATTACACTGGGTAGTAAACAGATGGTCAACAGAAGTGAGAAATAACTTCTCTCACATCAATAATTTAAGGACTTTTCAGTTTCCTTTGAGATTTAAAAATGAACAAACCAAGGAAAAAACCCAACCCCTGCCCCCCAAAAAACCCAAGAAAAATCTTATACATTGAAGAGGGGGTTTTTTTCCCCCTCATGAAGGATCAGTTAATTAAGAACCCTGCAGGAATGCCAAAACAGTCAGGAGTATGCAGGTACATGGGAAAAGTCTTGTAGGGGTTGGACTTCATGTCATCCCAGCCAACACTGTAGTGGGCTGGAGAAGCAGCAAAGATGTCCCTGTGAAGTTGGAGGTGTTTTTTATTCAAAATCTGATGTTAGCAACGAGCCTGAAAGAAAACAGCCAAGCCAACAGGGTGTGCCTGGAATAAATTTATTGGAAGGAAATTTGCTGATTGGCAGCAATCAGCATGGAGCTGACAGCCAAACATTTTCTGGGGCTGACTCAAAGAAATGATCCAGGACTTGGTTAAGAGTCTCCCTAAGGACAGAGTCTGTCACTGCTAATTAGTTCATCAAAATGATGCTTTTCCATTGGGTAGAACCAATTGGATTCATCTTCACATTTGCTACAAGTCCCTCAGTACTTTTTTTCCAGCCAGCACAGATGTACCTTTAAAGAGGTACACATGTCTACCTTCCCCTAAGATGAACTTTAATTCTTCAGTGCTGTTCTTAATTGCCACAACTCCTTGTAGCCCAGTGCCACGATAATAGACAAAGTGACACAGTCTCATTTGTCACCTCAATGTCACCACCATCTTTGTGCCTCTGTGAGCTGCCTGCTGGAGCTTCTAAGGCTATGAAGCTCTGACACACACAGTTCACACTGCCAAGGCAGAGGAAAATGTTACCTAACAGATGTGAAGGAAACAGGAATCTGAAATTTATGCCCTGAAGTTTTAGAGCATTTCCCTTCCCAGTGCACAGTTTCACTGTTCCTTCTCCTTCCCATGGCTGTGAAAGTGGAAAAAGAAGTTCTGGCAATTAAAAGGATGCTTGTTATAAAAAAAAAAAACCACCAAAAAAAACCCCAAAACCAAGCAAACCCATCAATTAAACAAAAAATTAAATCATTTTAAACAATTTTAAAGGTAACTTGTGTGCAAAACTGCAACAGCACAGCTGCTCAGCAACAGTTCCACACAGATCTCCAGACTTACAGGAAAAAAAGGAAGGAAGCCCCAGAGCAAAAACAGGAGAGAGGTTTGTGTTTGTCTTGGGGTTTTTTTAATACTTTTGTCATCCCTTTCTTCACTGGAAAGTAATAAATCTTCTGCAGGAAGAAGTACCTGCTAGTATCATTAAGAGACTTAAACACAGCAAGATAAAACTCCCTGAAGCCAAAGCAGCTATTTGTGTCAAAGAAAACAATACAGTAATTTATACTTCCCCTCCCAAATCTTATGTTACTGCAGAAAATGTGCTCCTTTAACAATTAATCATAAATCAAAGCACTGACAAGATATTAGTCTCCCATTCCTCTGGGAGACAAGTGGAATGTGCATCAGGAGCCGGAGTAAGAGCTCGCCTGCCAGCGTGTCAGATGGAAGCCGTGTCAAGGGGATCTCTGTATTTCCCACCACAGCAGCAACACGGAATTTCTGATTCAGCACCACGCCAGCCAAGTGGGTGAGCAAACTTCAAAGCTCACAGGCTCCATCTGAAGGGAGCTGCTCTCTCAGAGCCCTTAAATGTGGCTCAGAAAGTGCTGGCCAGGGAGCTGCACTCCCTGTTTTTACAGCAGTGCCGAACACTTTCTGTGCTAACTCCAAGGGAACAGGGAAAACGCAGCACGTGACTTTTGCACATGGAAGAGGGGCACTTGTGCTTGTTTCATCAGCGATCATTATTAAACAGCCAGAGCTGTTAAATGCTGGGAATTTCAGACAGAAATTCTGAAACAATTTACAGCGAGAACAAGGCAAATGAAAACAATCTTGAGAAATATTTGTAAGATGCCTGCTGCAGAAATAATTTCTGCAAGAAATGCATTTAGTTGCTGCCATCTCATACTGCTTATTTACCCAGCTGACTGCTTGCCCCCAAAAAATGTATGACAACCGCTCTTTATTTTCATAGAAAATAGCATTCTTGGTAAGGGGCAAACGTTGTTCCATATGTAGGTAATTCTTTAAAGAAGCATCTCAGGTGAAGAATTAAAGATATTTGGGGTAAAAATGGAAGCATTTCTGAGAGGAACTTAGCAGTGTCCTCTCCCTCCTTCTCAGACAGCCTGGAGGGTGACTGGTAGCACATGGAGCACTCCAGATGCCACAGGAGCTCATTGCTCCATCCATCCTCAGTGCCAGGCAGAGGGGGGAAGGCATGGGACAGACAAAAACTCAGGTCAGCACTTCCCCCCTCTTGCAAGAACCTCAGGAATTTACAGATTGCTCTTATTCAGCAAGTAAGTTGCTTTTAGGTTTAGGGCTTTGCTTTTTTCAGAAGTGGCATTCTTAGTCCCCTGGGAAAAGAAAAAAAAACACTACGAAATTGTGCACATCCTGCAGAAAAAAAACACCCAAGCCAAACCCATCTGAACAATATTAAACTGCAATGTGTGGTGGGAATAAAGCTGGGAAAAGCAATCTAAACTTTGTAACTACCCTTCCAAACATCTCCCACCACCAAATGCTTTCTTGTTTCAGGGCAGCACATTCACACAATTCAGGTTTGAATAGTTAACACTAAACACACATCTCCCATCAGTGTGAAATATTGCTGCCTGCCTGATGTCCACGTCTTTCTCAGCTCTGGTGGCTCTGGTGGGATTGCTGAGCTGCTGCAGAGCTGAGAACCACAGGACTAATGGGTAATCTTTTCTTTTCCAGGGAGATTTTTTTCAGACAATTATTCTTACAGGTTCTCACAAAACAAGCTGTAATTTCGCTATTTCTGTGAACAAGGAATAAGAAACCCTTATTACCATTTCTGTAGGGAATGCAATTAACAAATCTTGTGCTTACTTTAAATAACTGCTTCATGTATTTTGTTATTCCTACAGGATTTCTCACCTGACCAGGAGACCCTGTTTGAATGCCCTACATTAAGAATTTCAGTGGTATTCAGTTATACCTACAAAAATTCATCCCTTAAAAAACAAAGTACAGAAAACAACCCTGGCCATGAGCAACTAAAAGATGCAGCCATTTCCCCCCAGCCATGCAATATCTCCTCAAAACCTCAAAAACCTTTACAGGGCTCAAACGGAACCATTCAGCAAATCCTGAATTTGCATCTTTGCTCTCCTCAGTAATAGAATATCCTGGTGTACGTCAGTGATGATATAAATGATCATTCTGTGCACAGCAAATTCTGCTCATGGTCCTCACTTTCTTGGAATTAATTGTGGAGGCTGGCATACTTTTTAATGAACAGAATCAGAATGGAAAAATCTTACAGAGTAACAAGAGGACAACATTTTACAATACAAAAAGCCTTAAGGTGGTGTGGTTTTGGTTTTTTTCCATTTCATCTTCTGAATTGTCTGAAGAATTAGGTCACTTAGACCCGAAAAAAAAGTTACAACAGGTATAATAAAGTCAAAATAGGAAACCAGCTCTAGTCTCCACATGGAACTGTCACAAAATGTCTCCATCCCTCTGTAAGACTGAATTTAACACTACTGCAGTCTCTGAAAACTTCTGTTTATCTTGGTAGTTCGATTAAAGCAAGACTTCTATTTGAAATACTATTTCATGGTTTTCAGTAGAAAAGCTTCAAATCATTCATCTTACTTAAAAATGAACATTAAGAACACTTAACATATGTTAAGGATTCTTCAGCATCTCTCAGAGTTATGTGAGCAGTTGAGACATGTACCAGCAATAGCCAAAGACAGATCTACTGCTTCCAGGTGTGCTCAGATGAACAACATTTATAACAGTTCTCAGAAAGCTGATTTTGTGCTAAAATCCACCCCTTACTGTGGCTTTACACGGTGATGAGGAGCCCTTCCCAGGTGACTAAACCCCATCTTGTTACATTATTGCTATTTTCAATAAAAAGGCACAGAAAGAAAGTTTACAGGTATGAAGAATTCTAATAACCTTTCTTCATCCTGTTTTAGCTGGAACACTCCCAGGCAAGCATTTACAATATTTAGTGACATTTCTCTTCCTCCTGACTTTGCGATCTTCCCCTTTTAACCAAATCCCTGCACACAAGCAGCTCAGGTGATCTCTGCATTGCTTTTTGAATCTCAAGCAATCATTGAAGCCAGAGGACAGAGAGAACCACAGTTTACTTTTATTGCCTAGGAAAGTAAGAAATGCATCGAAAGCAGTGGCAACTACACACACTGTGTTTCAGAAAGGCCGCTCTCCTCTGAAGTGCAGAGTAAGCTCAGAAACCCTTTGCAGCAATACAGCCATTTTCCAAGTCTGTTTTGGATATTGAAAAGGGAGCATCTTTTACACAACTATCTCAGAAGAGCATCTTGAAAACGATTCCAAGTTCACTACCCAGCTTTATTTGCTTAAAGGAGGTACAGTTAATTGACTCAGTTGGCTAAATTGTGGGCTATCTACAAAGTTTCTTAGGAACTGAGGGCTGGTCTCATCATCACTTGACTCTCTGCAGAAGGGCCATGCAAGTTTTGGCATGAGGATGAGCTCCACACCCTGTTTAGCACAGGATTAGACCGGAAATGAGCTTCTTCACCAAACACAAATAGCTTGTAGAACTCACTAGCACAGAGTACAAGAGCTTGGGAAGGCTCAGACCAGGATAACACACTTATACAGCAGTGGAAATCTGCACTCCCTGGAATTTGTCTGAAAAACCCAGCACTCCTCAGGATCACATCCCCCAGACAGCTCCACCCCCACCCACGGGTGTTTGTCCACACGGCACAGCCTTCACACTGGATTCATGGCATTTACAAAACCTGGACTTTTGAGCAGATTTCCATGCATTGAAACACACCAAAAAAATAAAGCTGGGAGTTGTACAAGAGAGTTCAGTGTCTCTGAGCTGCTAAAATATAGAGTCATTACTTGTAAACAGCGAGTGTGCTTTTTATGGTTTCTAACCTGAAAACACACTTATCCTTTCAACACAGAACAAATATAATCCTTCCCCTACTTTCCTTCAAAATAAATGTGAACCAAGCACTTTCTGAAAAGTCACAGAAATGTCAAACTGTGCAAATGCTCTGGATGGACTCACTGTCATGTTCAGTTTATTCAGGAGAAGATTAAATTGCAACAAAAAGCAGAAAACATTTAAGAATTTTGCACCATTTGGCGTGCATACAAGCAAAGGAAAAGGCATGCCACACATCTGCTTCTTGTCATGATTCAAGCCAAAACTCATGTGACAATTGCTTTGCTTTTTATTACCACGCATTCCAGAAAATTCCGAGCCTCTCCCTCCTATTATGGACATAGCGGTTTCCAATCTGTTCCTGGATGTGAAGTGTGGGGTAAAATTCCTGGTTAACCAACAATTACTTATGAAGTGTTAGGTAACAGGGAGGGCAGGGCTCCTCCAGAGAGCCTCGTGGCAGGGTCACAGCAGTGCTCAGAGCCTGTGACAGGCCTTGCACAAGGGTGGAAGGTGCGAGTAACGAGCACACGGAGCGTCTCCAACACGCGCCGCTCCCGTCACAGGCCGTGTGTGTTTTGGGAGCTCTGATGGAGAAGGGCCTAAGTCCTTTATGGACTTTGGGGTTGGGTGGGCAAAGGCACTGGTGGTGCAGTTTGTTTTCTTTCGTATGGCTCCCGTACTGAAATTCCAGATTACGACATTTCCTGAGCTCACCAGGAGCCGGAGGAATGGAAAGGGTGAGGTCAGCGTGCTCTGCACTGCGCCTGAGGCCTGCCCTGGCCCCTCTGATGTCCCACCAGAACTCAGAATCCATAGCTCTGCATCAGATATTCTATAAAAAACCAAACCCAGACACTCAGGGAAATATTTAGGTTGGAAAAGACCCTGAAGATCATCAAGTCGAGCCATTAATCTAAAACAAAGCCCCCACTGAACCACGTCCTGAAGCGCCACGTCTACACTTTGTATGTCACTTTTTATACATCGGGGAGGATCCACAGAAAAAGATAAGCTGAGGCACCAGAGGCTATTTGCCAAGAAATCAGCGTGGAAAGGGTGGAAGTGGAGAAGGTGGGGTTGACTCTCAGTGCAGAGACAGTGAGGAGGCCGTGGGTGCCCTCCTGCTGCCCATGGGCCTCTCCCCTCAGCAGAGCTGAACCCTAAGAAACCACAGACACTGCACTGGATGATGATAAACAGAACAAACTAGAAAAGCACTAAGTCCTGACCGATTTACCTCCCAACAACTCACTCTTACATAGAATCACAGAATGGGGTCAAAAGGAACCTTAAAGAACATCTGACTCCAACCCCCCTGCCATTGTAAGCCCTTAACTGCTGAATTTTAAGAGAACTAGATAAGCAGTAAACGTTAGGTCATCCTTGACTATGGCCAGAAAGTAGACAAGCATTTATACAGTCTCCTTGACAAATTTTCTGTGAGAAAAAACACAAAACCAAACTCCACAACCTTTCACCCTAAAGTGAATGGTATAAAAAATATGAGCTTGATATGACAGGAGAGATTTTTCTGACTTCCCAACATGTCCCAGAACACCCTGCCTGGCCCAGAAAAGTCCATACCATCAGGTTTTAAAGTTCTGATGTTCCTGAAGAAAAGCTACTTAAAGTTCCTATTGAAAAATACTGCTCTTGATTTCAATCTCTGTGGCACCTGACCTCTGCTCAGCTGGGCTAATGAGGTCACCTTCCCAAGCAAATAAATCAACGTCTCCGTTCTGAAGTGAGCAGGGCAACATTGATTTACAGCTCTTGTTTTGGGCCATGGAAAATAATCTTTAGGCTGTGAGGGCTAAGCAATTCCTCCTGCTGAAATCTAGAAAGCAGTTCTAACATTATGTTACAAAGATTTATCCAACATTTCAGTTGCAGAGTAAGACTCCTGCTCTGCTTTTCAGTTCACAAATAATACAATCTTTTCAAACTCTGCTGACATATATTTAAGCCAGGTGACAGTATTCTACCAGCAGATGGATTGACAAAGTGATGCTTTGACATCTTTCAGAAAATTAGTGAATGCTAAATAACCTAAACCAGAAATTGTTTTAGTGTTTCTTGTTCTTAAAGTTTTTGTTTCTCTCCTTCGCATTCACAAATGAAACACATTGCCAGCATACAAATCAGCAAAATTGAATTATTTAGGTCATAACATTTGTGGCTTCTTAAAACACATCCAACAAAGCATGAATACCTCATTCTTTGGAACATTTTCTCCTGAAAGTTGTGGCTTGATACTGTAAAGAATCATCTATTTCTGTTTTCCTCTCTCACAACAGCTGAACCAAACACTGAAAACAAAACATCAAAACTTTAAAACCCAACAGAAGGGAATGTTTTCATTCAGCCTTTCTGAATTCGTGATCAACTGGTGAGAGTGAGAACATTCTGCTGCTTCCTGACAGCCACAACAGAGCTTTACCATGACTGACTCTGCTGGGGACAGGGCTCAGAACCTCTGCCCTCAGCTCCTCTTCTCTCACACCAACCTCACAGGAAGAGCAATATCCAAATACCCTTCCAGGGTAAAATACCTCTTCTGTTTTGTCTCTGGAAAACCTGTAACGTTATCAATAGAGAATGCCAAAAAATTTTAATTAAAGAGTGACTGGAAACAGTTTTTGGTTTGGAATTGAGTACCAGAATGTGGTCTGCAACCCAGGACTGCAGAACTCCGGGCATGTGAGACTTCATATAAAATGGGCTGTAATGAAAAACTGTTCTCTATAAACTCCATCAACTAACTCATTTCTGGTAACTGAAGTCAATTGATTCTGTTGCTAGGGAATATCTGTGAAAACATCACCATCCTCTTAATGTTACTGACTCTTTGAAAGCACTATTCCATGAGATCTGCAAAACATCACAGATTAAGCATAACGGTAATTAAACATAAATGGTTATTTGGAGAAGGTTTTTCTCTTCAGGTCCTATAGGTCACTCTGCTACTGTGAGGCAATTTCTCTGAATGGAAACAGAGACTCTAAACTTGTGGCTTATAAACACTTCAGACCTTAGGGGGAGAAAAGGCAAACTATGTAAAAAGAAAAATCATTAAGTAATTGCAGAGGCCAAACATTTCTAGCAGTATTTTTCTAACTTCTCTCTCCTTACTTTGCATTTTTCAGCATAAGCAAGCTGGAAAATGTAAACTGATGCCCAAGTTTACTGAAAGGGTACTTGATTCTGGTGCAAGTGGCCCTAAGAGGCTGCTGACAACAATGACAATATTACCCAATACTGACAGTACATGTTGAAAGCACGTGCTCTCCACCAGATGACACAACTTTTACACAGACTGGAAGCAAAGAAAATACTGGATCCTGATGAAAGAAAGGAAATTAGCAAAAGAGGAAAAAGAAAAAAAAGACAAAGAAAATTAAAAAGTGCTGTGGATAAATATTTTATCAAATAAGAAACCTTAAAAAAAGGGGGTTTTTTTTCTTAAACACAAGACAGATTTGTGAATTTTATTAAGGCATAGCCTGACTGTAAGCACAAGACAAAGATGCCAGAAAGTGTCAGGATAAAGTGCCACATTCAGGCAGGTTCCATGTTCTGAAAATCCTGCTGGAACTGCTAAGGAATATCAATTTCTGTGTTTGCTTACAAAGGTAACAACATAAAATGTGCCTTGCTCACCTGGAAGTCAGGGAGCCAATATGTGGAAGGCAAACAATAATCCAGCTTTTAAAGAAAAATACCCAGTACAGGTGGGGAAATGAGGAATTGGTTTTGTGTTTTTGTTGAGGGGTTTTTATGATTTTTTGGGGCTTTGTTTGGGGGGTTTGGAGGGAGGCTTGTTTACATTTAACCATTTCTTGTCTCTAACAGAACCAAAAGCAGGTACAAGCAGAAAATGAATGGAGGGCTTTTCTCTTTTCCTAATGTCTTACAGTCCTCATGGTACCTTGTATTTAAATATCCCCTTTCACACACAGCTAAAAAAGGCAAAAGTAAAAACAGGCATCTAAGAGAAAGGCAATGCTTCATTAGCCAGAACAAAGGACTTCTCTCCCCCTGTAGGAGCAGTCACTTGGCAGGGTGGGATGGAGCCAGGGACAGAACTGAGCCTGGCCTCTCCTCCAGGGGAGGAGGCATTTTTGGCAGCCAGCACAGCCCAACTGCAGAGCTGAATCACCCCCTCCAAGTGTCTGATGCTCTCTGCTGACAGCAAACAGAGACTGTGGCCAACGGGCTCCTAAATCACTGGCCTCAGATAAGCAGCTAAAATTAGCAAAGGGGAATTGAGGCAACATCCAGGACAGAATGATGCTACAGTCTTTGAGACAGGAAACCTGGCCCTGAGTGGCACAGAATGATGGCAGACATGCCTTCCTGATTGCTGAAATATCCCAGGTCAGCGAGTCTTAAATCCCTTCCCAAGAAGGGAAGAGCATGAACTCCTGCACAACCATATTTGATAGTTACATCCATTCCCTCGGTGGCTACTGGAAAAAACCTGTGCTAAAGGAACCGAAGGGACGGGCACACAAATCAAGCCTAAGGGGATGGGCACACAAATCCAGCATTAGTATCTCCAGTGTGCTGAATCCTGCTCTGATGGTTGTGCCCAGGAAACAGCAACACCATCAACACCCACCCACACGGCAGGAGCGACCTGCCCAGGGGATTGTGTTCTGGCCATGGGCAATGGGACACCACGGAGTCCTAAATGAAAACAAGTGCCTGGGGGAGGATGAACACAGGCAGAGGATGAGGATGGTGCTAAGGAGGCCGAGCTGCTCTAGCAGTACTGCAGCTCTTCCCAGTGTGAGGCTGAACAGGGAAGGGGATGCCCTGGAGGGGCTCCCTAGAACAGGGGCTGGACAAGATTAAGAGAATAAAGTGGGTATTTATTAAAGGCCTTCAATAGATACACCTTGGGCAGTCAGAGCCTCCCAGAGGCCACACCCAAGGTGGACGATGGTCACGAGTTTTTCAGACAATTTTCAGTTTGGTCCATTTACATATCAGGGGTGAATGCTTCAATTAAGGCTTCAGGTAATGAAGTCATTTACCCCCTGTTTTCTCCCCCCAGTTCACTTTTGTTTATACTTTCAGGGCCTGAGGCTGTAGGCTGTCCTTGGTTCTCAGGCCTGGAAGGATTGTTTTGTCTGACCAAAATGTGAAGGGAGCTTACTGACACTCTGTATGGAGTTCAGAGTTGTACACTCATGGAGTACAGGATCTGAAAAATATAAAAGCTAAAACCTAAGGTATCAAAGGTGTGACTGGGATGGCTGGGAGAGGCTCTGAGGAGAGACAGTCTCTGCTTCCCAGCACGAACAGAGGAGTGTGGCCATGGTGCTGCTCCTCCCCACACTGAGGAGCTGAGCTGGAGGAGGCTGCAAATGCCGGAATTCCCAGCTCCTCTCACTCCCAAGGAGCCTGGGCAGCCCCACTCTGGAGGGTCATGGGGTGGCAGTTTCTAAATGCATCACATTCAGTCTGCAGTTTCCCTTTAGGTTGGCACATTCCACAGAAATTCTCACCAGGAGCAAAGAAATGTGTCAGCCTTTCCCATGAGCTCTCCCTTCCCTCCTGAACTACAAGAACAGTCATTTCCCTTTTGGATCTGGCATATCATTACTGCCTAATATAATGCATAAAAGATTTTTGATAAAATACGACTTGGCCTGAAGCGTACTTTTATTAAATAGCTTAACTCTACTATATGCACAAGCATTAATAAAACACCAGATTATAATTAAAAATAAAATATCCAAGTTTTTTTCAATGTCCTTAAAACTCCCCCACACTTTTGTTGTTTTCTTTGGTTTGATTTGTTGCGTGTTTTGTTTGTTGGGCTAGTTATTTTCAAACAAATACAGTTGGTCAAAATCAAGATATTTTCCACCACTGCCTTCTCACAGTGACAGTTAACATTTCCCATTAGCATATGTATATATCTTGCCTGAGCTAAAGTTATTAACTGGAAAAATGAACAAAGTTTCTATTTGACAAGTCATAAGTTAAAGAAATGCCAAATACTGCTTTGTCTGAGGATTGTTTAGAACACCTCTGCTCTGGGAAATCTTCACTTCTGGTCTGTTGGGAAGATGGGAGCTCGAGTTCATTTGATCCCTTTCCAGACAGGGTGTCCAATAAATGCTATCTAATGGAAACAATCTCACAAAAAGATCTGTACTTCATTTTGATAATTCATATCAGGAATTCTTTTTATGCCACAGAAATTACCATTTCTTTTGATTTTTTCACCCCAAAGCAGATTTTTGATTTTATTAAAAGTCTAATGTTCAATGACAGCAGCCTTCCTTCAGTGCAGTCTCAATCCAAGAGAAGTGTTAGGATGGATTAAAAGCATATGGTGGACCAGGAATTTCTGCATGTTCTACCTTAGGCCAGCCACTTCACTGCTCTGAGTAACACGCTGCACTTAATTAAAACTGAACCAAGACTATTTGGTTGTACTTCAAAGTGCATCTCTAAGGGAAACAGAACAACCTCCCATTTTCCTGAGAAACTGATATTCCCAGCAGTGAAGTGACTGGCCCAAGGCTACAACCCCTCACTGCCAAACCCAGGGTTAGCATCAGCCCTTCCTGCCAGAGAAAATGCTTAGCATTGTATTTCTTTGAAAGCTCGAGGTTCATTCTTCATAAAAAAGGGATGAAATATAATTACTTATCTCTGAGGACTCCCGTGGTCTATAAATAACATTTGTATGTTGCTAAGTCAGAGCAAGCCTTGTCAGGGCTCTCTGTGCAATGCCAGCTGTGTAAAACACCAGCTTCTGTGGGCAGGGATGCTGCCAGCAGAGCAGGGCTTTTGCCTTCAGAAACATGGAATATTAGAAGATTATTTTAGGCAAGGAAAAGTTCAGATAATTTTGCAAAACTGTTTCATTTTCCATAACTTTTCACAGATGCAGAAGTGTGCAGACATTTTTCAAAATCTGCTTTCAGCTGAATGCCATTTCACCTCACACACCAACTCCTCGCCAATGCTGTCACATTACACATTTTGGGACATTTGATGCCATTTGCAGCATTTTTTCCTACTCTTTTAGACTAAAAACATACTTTACCCATAAGTGTGTGTCCAACTAACATAGCAAAACAAAGGAGCTGCTTTTCCACTGCTGAAAGATTCCCAAATGGACAGACTCATTCTAGGGGGCTGGTGTGAGAACCTCCACCCTCATTCCTCTCTGGCTTCTTGGTAGCCACAACGCCAACTTAATCAAGCTTGCAGAAAATTGCAGAGGCAATAATTTCTGCTCACTCACACTGCACAGGATCATACTGAAATGACAGGAGAAAACCCTCAATTTCTTTTCTGTCAGCTGCACTATGGAAAAAACAATACACCGGCAGAGACAACAAGGGAAATCATGAAAGGAGAACATGGGCATTTGTAAATACCGTTGTTTCTTCTGAGGAAGTTTTTTCTCCAAACGAATGTAATAAAATACTTCTTCAAATATTTCCTGTCATAAATTTCTTCCATTTCAGAACTGACTGAGTTTTAATCTGTATGTTTACAACTGTAGTGCACCCCACAACTGCTAACAGAAAATTAAAAGTAACAGAAGCCCTTTTTGTGTTAATCTGTTCTCAGACTGACATGACTGAAGCAAAGGACAGCAGCACCCACATCTCTCTGTGCTGTTCTTGTATTACACCATGCCTGGTATCCCAAGCCTTCCTAAAATTCTCTCAGAAGTTTTTCTAATTACTCCAAGCTGGTTCCCCTCCCCAGAGAGCATTTACAGAGCAGCAAAGGAGCAGCGGGGTGAAAATCACTCAACGCATCTCAGCTGGAAACCTGCACACCCCAACTTTTGCTAAGCCTGTTCTGCTGTGCAGCAATTCCACCAACATAATGACCTATTTTCTTGTGTGGTGACACAAAAGGTCTTTTCAGACATAGTGTGAAGTGTTACAAAGAGGCATAAACTTCTTCAGAACAATCATAGACTAGAACATTGAGAGTGAGGATGTTTTATTAAATATCACTTAAGCTCAGATGCAGTCCTTGACCCTACAGGGCGTGTGAGGAAATCCAAGTTCTGCCACCGCTTCCTGAAACTGTTATATTTACTTAAATTCCATACTCTCACCTTAACAGGAAGATAAATGGTTTCATACACAAAAAAATTGTGAATTTCACAAGGATGCAATAATATAACAGCAAAGGAATCTGAAAAGGTTTATGTTAAAGTCATATGAATCAACTTTGAAAGTAGAAATAGCAACCAGAGCAAACAACAGCGTTCTAAGCAGCTGAATGAGTGCTCCAGTGTGGAAGTGGGGATTTTTAGATAATGCTCCCCCAGAAGTATTACTGCCACTTCTAACAGCAGCAATACATCACTTCTGCAATGAGCAGATATTCTTAAGAGATCATGGCTGTCCTGATAAAGCACAGCACAAACATGTACTGGGGAAAAAAAATTCCTGCAGGTCAAGCTTTGGAGATGAGAGACAGGTATGAGAATGAAGTCACTGACTGAGGTGGTAGTTGGGTCATGGCGAAATAAGGAACACAAAAGAAATCTGTTCACTCCCAGATGGCCCACCAGTGACAGGACAGAAGCATAAAGACCATTTTCAGTAGAAAACATCTTATGAATCACACTAGATTGGAATTCATTGACTCTGACTCCTGTATTGCTTCAAGTGCCCTAAATTTGGGACCACGGAGAGCAGAACCAGCCATCCCATCATCTTCTTTTTTGCTGTTTGCTCCTTTTCTGTGGAGAAGCTGCATTAGCTTCACATCTTGCCTGCAATGCCAACACTCCAGTGCCATTCTCTGGGGTGTGGTTTGGGTCAGGAGCCTGCCTGGTACAAGCACAGGATGCTCTGTGCCTCGGTGGCTGGTGAATACTGGTGAAATGCTTATCCATAACAGCATTTAACTTCTGCACAAAGTATCTCTCACTGCTCTTACACTCTGAAAGGTGCCAAAAGCTTCTGGATTGTGCCCCATCCAGCCCCACCACAAAGGCACTGAACAGAGTCCTCTCTGCTTTTCTCTCCCACGATTCATCCTCCCCGTGACACGTGGCTTTTCTTTTAGAAAGCTTACTGCTGTTTTCACCAGGATCTCTGTGAGCAGGAGAGAAGCAGCATCACTCTTTGGAACAAGGCCAAACAACCATGGTGCAGACACTGCTTTGTGTTCACTCCATTCAGCTGAGCTGCTTGCAATATCATGAACAAATCCTACCAGCAAAAAGGTGGCACAAAACATAAACAAATGGTCCGTGCCTAATGGTGATGTATTTATGGTAAGTGCCTTGAATTCATCACCCACCTGCTCGACGGGTCATGAGAAGAGATTTATGTCCAAACAGCCAGAACTTCCAGGGAGTGGGATGTAGAAAGTCTATCCCCCTTTGCTGGGAAATCTGATCCTTACCAGAACAGATTGCAGGAATGATTGCAGTTCAGATAAATTCAATGCTTTATGATTTTTGTGTCTGTCGTGTTCCTGCATGTTTTGTGTTGAGTTTTTTCTTTCAATTTGATACAAGCAGCACAGTATAAATGTAAGTGGCAGAATGTGTCATCCCATGTTTTCCTTTCCATTCAGCTGACGTGCTAATTTTGTGCAACACAAGAAATGAACAGTGCTTTCCAGATGTATAAAATTGGGTTTTAACAACCAAGTTAGGCAGGATTTTTTTCTTTTTTTTATGGGATCACAGTTTCCTCAATTAAATTTTAAGAGAATTCAGCTTTGGAAACATTGAATGCTGTATTTTACAGTTCTCTGAGGGGGAAAAAAAAGTGAGGTGGGAGGATGTATGCCTATTTTCAAAGTACAGAGTTAACAAAGCATTGCTTTAACTCAGTGATTTTCAAGTTGGTTGTTCATGTCTGGTTAAATGCCTGTGGGTAAATGTACTGAGGTCTGTAATACATTCCAAATGGTCAGTGCTGTTAAGATACTCTCACGATAACTGCACTACAAGACAGATTAAGTCAATCGCTAAGAGTTGTAGAAAGGAAATATTTTTCCCTTTTCTGGCTAAGACAGACAATTTTTCCAGTCACAACCCCACCTTAACAGCTCCAAAGCACAGTGGCAGACTCTGTACTGAAGGTGCTCTGCCACAAAGACCCCAAAAGCTCTGCCAGAGCGGGAGCCCAGCAAGCCTGAGCTGGCTGAACTGCACAGGGGACTAAAGGGGCTGAGCTTGTCCTGCAACAGCACGTTTGGGCTTTTTACCAGCTGTGGTGAGAACCAGCATTTTAAGGGGAGAACTTGCTGATTTTGCTGAAGTCAAGAGAGCTACTGACCAAGGGAGGTGCACATGTGTTTATGTGCCTGTCCACAAAGAGAGGAAATCTCAATCTATACAGAGACAAGTAAACTACAAAAAGGAAGTCAACCAAGCTGTCAACACAGAATTCCTTGCAGAATGGAAGGAAACAGAACTGCTTGAACAATTGAAAGCATTAGAAGCAACTTGTTTGCTGCTCTTCTGGCTTTTTGTAAAGTCAGCAGTGAAAATCATGCATGTGTTTGAGCAAGGGAGTAATTGAGCTACCTATCCCCACTGAGCAGTCATCAGTACAGACTGGGGACACTGGCACTGACAACATTTTGTAACCATAGGAAACAGCAAAACTTCCTAAAGTGACACCATCTTTAAATTTACCCATTTCCCAATTGATTATTCCTGCAAAAGAACATGGCAGAAATATGACACTGAGACAGGCTCTGACCTCCTCTTCAGAACCAGCTCAAGAACATGTTCACATTCAAGCTCCACTGAAGTAACAGAATTTATCAAAAATACAAATTTATTCAGTGTAGGGAAAATCACAGCAGTCCTCGAAGACTGATGGGAGGATTTCATGATATTGAGTGACTGGGCAAAAGAATTGATGGATTAAATTGGGTATCACCAGATGTGGCCAGAGAAAAGCTGCCCTAAATGCCAGCACATTGGGGGGGCACACAATTGGCCACCACTGCTCAGGACAGAGCAGAGGATTGTTATGGTCATTTTGGGAACATCAGCTCACTGTTCAGCCACTGTCAGAAAGGACAAATATGATTTATTCTTAAATTTTCTGCCTTAGATTTCTTCCTCCCTTTTTCCCGCCCATATAATTTTTTTTTACCACTACAAAGCCATAGGAAGCCTTGGACACTCCATGGAATTCCAGTTATCCCACCTCAAAGAGGACACTGCTAGAGTACAGAGAGGTATAAAAATGACAATAAATATTTTAAAGATGCGGGCTAGCTGGAATACTAGGACAGACTAAACACATTAAGGTTCTTTAATGTGGGAACTAGATAGCTGAGTGGTATGATTAAAGTCAATAAAATCCATGAGTGGCCAGTAAAAGGGGGAAATCTGGTTTTTACACAGTCACAGGGTGATTGTGGAGGAACAGGACATTAAATTAAGCTATCAGATGGCAGGGTTAAAACAGGAATATACTTGGTAATATCACAGATACTGGCACCACCATTCAGAGACCAAGAGAGTGAGTAATTCCTGACACACACATACACACTGAAGGCTGCTGTGAGCTCAGACACACCTCAGCCAGGACTGCTGCAGTGGAAACAATCCTCTCGACCAGCAGTACTCAGGAACAGCACTGGGCTTGGAGCACACAGCACTCATGCTCCAGCCATGCCCAGGCTGACAGGGGCAGCTCTCCTCACAGAGCTGCACACTCTGGCCACCACTGAAGGGGAGGAGATGCCTCCTCTGAACAGCAGCACTTAAACCTGCCCACAGAAACGTGTTTCACCCATACCTGCACTGGGTTTGTCTTTTTTACAGCACTTTGAACTCCAAAGCAATTCCAGTGGCTACAACAAAGTAACAACTGGGGTTTTTTTCAGTGGTATTCCTACTTTTCTGCTGGAATGCTAGAAACTTAGATTTAAGATTTTAGTATATAGTTAAATAGTGAGTCAAGATGGAGGATTTGGGGTGTTGTCTGAGTCCTTCTTCTTCACCTTCTTCTTCATGGGTTTAGGTGGTTTTCTGTAATTGGTTGATGGAGTCCACATTGCAGACTTCAAGTAGTTAGTTAGGTTTAAAATAAAAATAAGTTAGGTGGCATTTCATAATTGGACAGATTGTCCTTGGTGAAGATAGAGAAGCTCTCCATTTTAGCTCATTTCTCTAGCTTGCTAGTTAGAGCTCACAGCTTGTGAGTCTGTAAATAAGAAATAATAACCAAGTCCGAACTGGAAATCTACATTTCCTGCGTATTATTCATCCTGACCTTGGCAGAGAGGAAAAAAGGCAAAACTGTTACACTTTTCTAGTAAAAGTCTGCCTTCAGGCTCAAAAGCTTCTGCCCAAGGATAGAGCCCCAGGACAGAGAGGGTTTGTGCAAGTCAAACATCCCAAGAGTTGCTGACCCCGTATCAGGGTCACTGCAAATGGCACAAGGCTCCAGCCCCTCCTGGGCAGGGCCATCAAACACTCACCATCCTCTACACACACAGCCAGGCATTAGAGCACTCAGAACTGGTGTTTGTGTCTGCTAATAACACTGCTGATTTCCACTGCCTGCAACTACACCGTGAGCCCAGCAGTGTTTAACAGATCTGTACCCAGACGCTGGGTCTGCACTTGTTACATCTACCAACACAACTCCCTGAACTTTATCTTCTTAGCAAGACTAAGGGGAAAAAAGGACAAGCACAGTGTTCCAATTTCTATTGTGCTTTAGGCAACACGTGAATTTGAATTAGTCATTAGAACATTAAGATGATGTACCATAAAACCCAAGAGAATAAATCTATAAATAGATTACAAGGCTGACTTTCAAAAGGATTTTTAGTATCCTCTCATAATTGGTCCACCCAGTGTTACTGAAACATTCAATCAATTTTCAGATCCTTTTATATCTAAAACATATATCCCACAGTCCCCATATCAAGTTTTCTATTCAAAAATATTTTTCTTTTTTAAAAATATGCATTTAACCCTAATAATTATCAAAGCCTAATCTGCCTGAAAACAGCCTAAAGATTTCTATCACCCTTTCCAGCCTGACTCAGCAGTGCATTTCACCTTCTGACAACAGCAGATCAATTAGAAGGCATCAATTCCAAACCTGTTTATCAGCTTAAGGCCCCTGGATGCCCAGCCCTGCGACCTACCCTGCCAGGAACATCTCATGGGGAAAAGGAAGAGGTGGAAACACCAACAGGGATCCACAACAGCAAAGGGATTTCCTTTTCCTTCCTTTCCCAACCCAACACAACAAACACAGGGTGCAGCTTGTTTCCAAACTGTGCCCTGCAATTACACCACAACCAAGTGCAGTTTTCTTCCCAGACTGATCACTCTTCTTGTTTTTGCTCCTTTCATTTAAACTGTATAAATAATCCCCTTTTTCTGCGTGAGACAGAGCAGCTATTTCCTTCTAGGAAAAGCATCCAGTGAAGACAAACACAAAGCAGTTTTTCCAAGTGAGTAATTTGCCTTGACACTCATTTCCCCTCTTGTGTCACAACCCTGGCAGGGCCCATCTCAGGCCGTGAGATTCACCTGAGAGCTGGCAGGTGGCAAAGCCCCATCACTGCCAGCACACCTGGGCTGCTCTAAGGAATTTACTGAAATGCACATTTCCAGGTTAGTTTGTTTGTGCAAACTATCATGTTTCCTTTGTCTCTTTTGTCAATATTTTGTTGAAATTCCTTCTAAATTCAAATTTCTTTACCTGTTTGGATTTCAATTGACGCAACAATACCTCACTCACTATGAAAATAACAAGACAAGTTGTTTTGTTTTGGTTTTTTTTCCAGGGGAACTAATGTTGAGCAATGTGAAACCATGGTAACTGTCAACTTCCACAAGGTTATGCTATAAAAGAAAATGAATTGGTGCAACCATCTCTTAAACATTTCTGTGGGTTATCACCATAGTAAATCTGACAAACCCACACTTCATCCTGTAACCAGATTTTCATTTCAATAAGGGAAACCATTGATCATTTTAACAAGCTAGTTGTGATCTACAGTCAGCAGTTCCCAGAGGAAGTAAACTTGTGCATTGGGAAAGAGGGGAAGAGGGTTTTTTTTCAATGGTTTCTCTTCCCTCAATCTATTAAAATCTTTAGATTTTAATAATCTAAAAGGTTCACCTAGATTATTCAAACAGGGCAGCAAGGGGTGAGATTCAGGAGCCTTTGCTGGGACAGGAAACACCAGACAGGAGCAGCTAGAGATATTTTGCAAGATATCTACAGGATTCTACAGGAATGTTAAGCTTTATTGTCCTTTGAGCAAGGGAAAAATAAAAGACCATGAGGGCCAATTAACCACACAGAGCTGCTGAAGTAGTAATACACAGAGAATAAACCTGAGCAAAGTAGAGCTGGGGATAAAAGACTCCCAATGAAAATTTCTTGGTTATCAGACCTCCTACAAGACTCTTCAGCAATGGCCAGTGACATCCTGGTGGGTTTGCCCTCACATTCCTCCCCCCTGTGCAGGGTCTGTACATGAAACAAGCAGAGTGGATGAGATCAGAACTTCTGTCCCACCAGAGTAACTCAGAAATCTCTGCTCTCCTACATCCAGCCTTAAAATGGAGACTCTTGCAGGTGACAGCACTCCTGCTAGGACACAGGATCGAGACTGAGCTCCTGAGCCCCAAGGTCTAGGCTTTAGTCATGCTGAAAACGCTTCCTATTAAAACAATATGGGCTAGCTGACCCTCCCTACTCCTCTTAATAAACTGTTCCAGCAGTTCAGTTCTCCAGCAGACTGACATCTGATTCCCAGCCTGAATTTCCCACTCTGCACTTTACACCCACTTACACACCTTTGCCAACAATCTTTTACACTTAAGTAACCCCTCTCCCCCCAGGGTGAGGCCTTTAGAGGGAGCACTGAGAGCCCCTCAGAGCCCTGACTCTGCTCAGCTGCCCAAGCCATGCTCCCCGTGTCCCCAGCCTGAATTCAGCCAGAGCTGCCCTCCTGCCTGTCCCACTCACTGAGCTTCACCCTGGGCCCATTAAAGCCTCTCTGCACTATTTTCTCTGGCACTGACGAGCATCACCAACTTTATCCACACATCCCCAAGCTCCATTACAGATGACTGGAGCTCTGATGTGCAGTGCCTTCTCCCCAGCTCTGCAATTCCCACTTCCCTGAGCCGTGCCTGCTGCTCTGCCACGTTTTTGCTTCGTTTTCTGCTCCTGGAACACCTGGAGCCTTCAGGGCCCTCCTGCTTTGTTCCCAGTTCATGTTCCCAGTTCATTTGCTTGCCACTGACCATACCCGTGTCCCTAGCTGGGTTCAGCACTGTCCCCCCATTAATTGCAGAATTAATTAATCCTGTACTTACTGCACTCAGCAGCCTCAGGGTCAGGCTGTGGGTTCACACATGCTCGTGCATACGTGTTGACAATACGTGTTGTCTAATAAATTAGACTCAGGCAATTTTTTACTTCAGATGATCATGGATGGTGTTTGAATTCCATTATTAAGATAGGTTTTTACCTCATGTGCCAGTCCTGACACTTCCAGTTTGTCCCATCAGAAAATAAAATGATTTTTAAAAAGAGGAAACCAGGAGTAATGACACATTATTGATCCATCAAGAGAGCTTAGGGGCTTTTTGTTTTCTTTTGGTTTGATGCACCCAAGTTATCTCTAGAAAGAGATCCCAGATCCCACAGCATTTTCATCATATTTCAGAAACAAATGCAGCAGCAAGAATGCATAGACTGAGGTGGCTCTAAAAGCCAGTGCTGGTTCAGAACACAGCAGTAAACACTGTGAGGACACAGCCTTTTAAATCAGAGCCTCAGAAACGAGCCCAGCAAATACTGGCCCTGTCAGACATGTCCTTTCACCCAAAAGATGATCATTCTGGCCCCAGTGAGAACACAATCTCTGGCTTCACCTGTTGTTTAAAACCCAAACGCTTCAGCTGCAGAAAGGAATTTCATCTGGAGCTCTGCTACCAACCTGAACAATTGTGGCCCCAGATTTGGAAAGGGTTCTGAGTAATTCAACTCCATTCCCATAAACTGCAGGAAACACAAAGCTGCTGCTGTTTAGAATAAATTTAATCTTCTCCAAAGCTCACAACTGGAGTAAGCAGCGCTCCAGACAAGAACTGTCAGACAACAGGCATCCACCAGCACACTGGTGAATTGTTCAGTTAATTACAGTAGAGCCAAAACTTTCCTAGCAACTTTGTTCTGTCCTGTGTGTGTGCTAGGAGGGCTCAGAAAGTGAAGACACGTTTCATCATTCTTTTCAGCTATCATTCCAGAGGTATAATTTGATATAAAAAGCACCCATGCTGCTTTTTTTCTGAGTTTTTCTTGTTTCTGAACAGAGGCAGGAAATTCAGAAACTGCCATTGTAAGATGAAACAAAGTCAAACCAGAATTCTGCAAAGATTTAGAACTCTGACTCCAAGGTTTATGAAGAATCAATTGCAAAGAAAAATCTTTATTCCATTTTTTTCAATTAGATACTGGAAAATAAGCTAAAATAAAAATGTAGAGTCTCAGTTTAATTTCTGAACCTCCTCAAGCTTAGTTAATAAAATGAAGCAGCCTATGGCATTAGTTTGCAGTGAAGTACAAATTTTTGAATACTTGGTAGAAAGGAAACTGAAACAACATCTGTCAAAACAAACAGCTACTACATAACAGCAATCATGCACTGAAAAGAATTCCATTTTCTGCTGGTATGAGATGCTGCAGTTCCACTGACACAGAAGCTGCAGCAGCTGAAGTTTCAGAGACTACAATGGACGGTGGCTCCCAAAAACTCAAGTTAAGGAACACTGGAACAGCCTTCCCCATAATCTGTGTGAGTTACACCAGATCAAACCTGGGTTGAAATCTCACTGCTGCTTTACAGATCTTATTGCAAAAAAGGTGATGGAAGTAAATTCTCAGGATTTTTTTTTTTTTACAAACTGAAGATTTGTAATGAGAGGGTATCCAATAACCATGTATATCTTGTTTTTCCATGGCACTGTTGATAAATTAACATATTTTTAGTGTGTGATCAGTTAAAAAACCATTTTAATAACACAAAAGGTTCACCTAGATTATTTAAATAAAGCCTTTCCCCACTGTTCTTACAACCTGAACTACTTGAGATGTTTCATGAATGGACAGCTAATGTCATCCAGCACTACTGACACACACACTGCTACTTTGGGAACAACTCAGAATTAATAGCTATTAACCCTGCCACACAGAAAAGCTGAGAAAAGCATAATTAATACAATGTGAGCATCTTGATTAATTAAAAGCTCTGGTTTACACACAGAATTTTCTGCAAATACTTAGAAACCACACGCACCCCCCCACACACACAAGTTGTCATACCAACTGAATAGAGTTTTATTTTTAAGCTGGATCAAGTTCTATTACCTAACACAGACCCTTATATAGAGAACTTGTATTAACTCTGTAAATAATTCTCATCAGCCTGAGAAGATGCAACTCAAAACCCCCTTCCTATTAAAAAGGAACTTCATTATATTCCAAGTCTGCTTGCAATCAGCAGTTCTTTGCAGGCAATAAGATGGTTTAGGTCCTTTGCCAAATCTCAGTGTGTGGTCATTCCATAAAATCAACGAAATAAATGCACTTGGAATTCTCCAGATAGTTAAATTTCCAAAGAACTTGCCCGATTCAGATATATTTAATATATATGTAGAAAAATGCGCATTACATCAGTTTCTATTCATCTTAGTTTTTACATCTATTCAACTTAATTCAGTTCACATTTAACTTTCAGGTATGCCAGCATCAGCTGTGCTAATCCAGCCCGAGTTCTGAAAGGCTGTAAAGCATTAAACTCGCTGCTCCAACGGAGGTGACACCCAGCACCACCTGCAGCCCAAAGGTGTGAGGAGAGCTGCAGTGCTCACCTGCCTTTATTCACCTCCAGGACCTCACAGCTGCAGAATGCTCCTCACAGTGTAAAGGCAGTGGAGAAACCCTAATGTTTGCCTGTTGGTGCACTCAACTTCTCCTGAGAGACAAATTCTCCCAGGTTGCACCATGGGCAGTTCCAGCAGCAGCTCCCAGAGGTTTTCAGCATTCCAGCAGCTGCAGTTTTCTCCCTGTCAGTCCTGGCTGGGCTGACCCATGGAAGAGACACCACAGCCAACAACTGGCCCAGGGGAACAGACGGAATGTAACAGGGAATGCTGTGAGGGAGGACGCTTGGGAGGGGCTGGCAAAGTTTCCCAAGTGTTCTGTCCATCACCAAAGAACCAGGAACTGAAATGTCATATCCCAAAGTGCTCTGGTGGCAGCAGAAGAGGATCTGATTTAGCAGCTCACCACTTGCAGAGGAAGCACCTCTGCCCCAGGAAGAAAACTCAGGTACAAACATATCCATCCTCACTTCGTTTTCTACTTTTTTCCAATAATGCTTCTACCTTCTCCAAGGTTTTATGGTTTTTGTTTTAAATTTCCCTTGGTGACCTGTGCAATTAAACCCCTGACAGCTGACACATTCTGGGCCCATGAGCAGGAGCTGATGGACATCACTTGTGATGTGGCTTCCACACCAAGAAACATGAGCCACTGGGGCTGACAGGAGCTCAGCATCATTTTCTCTGAACGTCAGGGCAGAGCCATGGAAAAATCCCACAGCAGTTCTCCATCCAGCCCAGTCTATGTGACCATACATTCTGATGAAAACTCTCACGGGCAGTTACCCAAGTACACTTTAAAATTAAAAGTACTGAATGTTAGATGATACTCAACTTTTTGCTGCATTAGCCAGTGAATAACACAGAGCTAAGCCAAGGCAACAGGCAGGGAATCAGCAGAGGGTTTTGTAGAAGACATTCAGTCAGTAGCACTTCAGTTGGAATTTTAGAGCATACTATTGTATTTTGGAATCTACTGAAAAGGCTTTCCAGACAGAACCCATTGCTAATAAAAGAATACCAAAGAAACTCAAGAGAATACATTATTAAATGGATTTCCAGGAATTACAATGGAAGGGATTAAAACACAGCTAACAGCCCAATATGGTCTGTAATTAAACCTGAATTCTCAATTGTAAGAGTCTAGTTATTGAATGTAAAAAAATAAAAATCACTTGAGTAGTTCTTCACCTTTAGGAACAAAAATATGAGCCAGACCAACTCTACAAAATCAGCCAGAAAGCATTTTTCCTGTGGTTCTGATCAACAAAAGCTACATTAGTTCCAAATAGCTGAAATTCGTACAGCAGGAAGTTCTAAACACTTCCTTCCATCAGAGAACTTTGCTCTTTTATATCCCCAACTCCTGTGCTGGTGCTGAGGAGGCAGCAGTGGGTGCCAGGCAGGGACACCTGGGAGCCCCCAGCACATTTTGAACTCACCAGGCACAGACACAGTTCCATGGAGCCTTCCTGTCAGGAATGCTCAGCTGGAAAGACTTCAGGAGGAGCCAACAGGAACACGGTGCTTTCTCACAAGAATGTGGAGTTTTCCCTTGCAATGCACCCTGGCCTGCTCCTGACAGATGTTTAGGGCAGGATGGGAGGTAATTCCCTCCCCCAAAGCAATCAGAGGTTGTGAGGAGTCACCCAAAACTGAAATGGATCTTACAAATGAGGCTTAGAAAGATGAGTCTTTGCAAAGGCTTTCAGTGACAGAAGAATCCATCCCTGCAGTTAAGAGTTAACTTTGCTGTTCCTGTAGCATGGACTGCTGCCACTCAGCCTTTCAGGAGGGCTGTGCTTCTGCAATTACCACGCTAGGAAGCAAACATCCCCAAGCATAAGGACAGTCAGTCCCCTAAAAAGGTCTGGTGTTCTCCAGCTCTGCCTGTCTGACACCAAAGACTGCAGTTACACAGTTACACCTCTGCAGAGTCCCAACAAATCTCATGTACTTTGCAGTAGGAACAGAATTCAATTTCTGAACCCCAAAACATCAGTGACAGGATATCACTGCCATTTCACAGCAATGTTCAGGTTATCAAACCCTGCCTTCAGGCTCCCCAGCTCCTGACTCCTGGCTGCCAGTTCTGAGCTCAGGGCTGTTGGAGCAGCAGGACTCTGAACATGCCCTGTGTTTTCTGCAGATGTGGGGCCAACTCCAGCTCCTTTTTGCACGTTTGAGCCATGTTCCCAGGAACATTATAGAGTGAAACACAGCCTAACAAACTCTGGGAGGGATTGCTGGAGCTGAGCCTCACACCCAGACCATGGAGATGTTCTGACAGGCTGCTAGGCAGAGTCACACTTTAGCACAGCACAGGACTTGCTGTTTCCCATAATCTTCACTCTTAATTTGCCATACAAACCTCTGAATTACAACTTTCCTTTTTTACCGTCTTTTCCCTGTAGTCAAGTTCTCCCTGAAGAGCAAGGTTTGTAATACCCACTCAAACATCTTGGGTGAGCTGACACCACACAGCAAAGACCTCAATCCTTGCTCCTTCCAGTCCAGCTGCAAATAAACTCCCCCAGCCTCTACCTTCAATAAAAGCAGACAAGGTGTCAGAGTATCCTATGGGGAGCCAGCCATGCCAGGGAAACAGATGTGCTTGAACAGAACTGAACTTTTGTAAATCTATCCCTGCCACGGTAACACTACACAGAAGTGTCCATTCTTCTCGGTTTAGTTCTATCTCACCTTTCATTGTGATGACAATTCTCATGGGCAGTTACCCAAATATGCTTTAAAATTAAAAGTACTGAATGTTAAATGATACTCAACTTTTTGCTGCATTAGCCAGTGAATAACACAGAGCTAAGCCAGGGCAACAGGCAGGGAATCAGCAGAGGGTTTTGTAGAAGACATTCAGTCGGTAGCACTTCGCTTGGAATTTTAGAGCATACTATTGTATTTTGGAATCTACTGAAAAGGCTTTCCAGACAGAAAGCCTTTTCTATGTTCCCAGTTAGTGCAGCCACCCAAGCCTTCCCACAGAGCAGTCTGTCCCCAAGGGATGTGGCTATGAGAAGCCATCAATGATCATGGATCAAATCTGTCTCTGGTTTAAAATGGCACACCTCAATTCAAGTTTAAACAGCTTAAAGAATGCCAGTTCTGTATTCCAGGTATTGCAAATACATCCAGAGAGAAGCAGTGACTGGAGCACCAGTAGATTCCAGCTGTTTCTTTTTTTTTAACTTTTGGGTCTGTTAGAGGTTTTGGTGGCATTTCTTCTCCTGCACATTGGTAGAAGGTTGAGGAGACACGAAAAATACTGCAGTAGCCAAGGCAGTGTGCTACATCCCACTGACTGTGCTCCACTGTCCTGCCTCTGCACAAACAGAAAATAAAACTGCACTTGGTTCTGCTTTGGCCCCGGGTACTTTTGCAGAAGTGAATCATTTTTTGTCTTGCTTTAGCCAAAGCATTTTCCAATTAGTTAATGAAGACTCCACCATCACGAATCAACCAGACACATTTAAGGTACTGCAAGGTCTGCTGGTTTTCCTTAGTGAAACTCAATCTCCTGACGTATACTCAAAATCCCAATACGTACACTGAATTTCCTTAGTACTTCAGGGATAACATTTTAAATGCATTTCTTTAGAATAAGCTGATCCTGAGTCTTGAAACTCAAGTCTATCTCTATGTTCCTGAAGTAAACCAGGTGAAATTCTGATTTTAGACAAAGAGCCTGCCAAGGTTAGAGGTTAACAATGAACATCCTATTTTTCAAGTTAACATACAGTGTTTGTCCCAAGCAGTTTAGTACAAGGAATTTGAAAGGACTCCCACAGCTGGGCAAGGAATACATAACTTGCTTTAAATTTCTGTATGTAGAAATAGTGTATTTATTAAAACCAGAAGTGATGATTTGCCTTTTTTACATAAAGTTTCCACAAACACATTGTTCAAATCATGCCCCAAATTCTTCAGTGGATGTAAACTGCCAAGTCCTGGGTATGAACAGAAATAATAACTGAATATTTATAGACAAATATTATCTGTAAATAAATGTGTTTATAAATAACTTAATTATTATCTGGACAATGACCCTGGGAAAATGATGAGGTCACAATCCAGCCCACTGCCACATTACATGATTCGCTGCAGAACTAATTTGTCCAAGGGTGAATCCGTGACCTGAAAGGCAAAGTTAACTCCTCTGCTCACTCGAGAGTTTCAACAATTCACTCTCAACTACTCATTTTTTTATTTAAAATCTGCTTTGAAATTGCATTATTGCAATAAGTAAAAAATCACAAGTAAGTCAGAGATGGGCCTTTATCACCAACTCTGTCTCTTCAGGTGTGAAGTGTGTCAGAGCCTCCTAAACTATCTGCAATATTGGACCAATTTTCATTAAAAAAGACTTTTTTTCACATTTATCAAACATGCACTTCAATGTTTAATTGTATTTGTTCTAATTAAAGGATAACATTCATGTCAGAAGAGTTTACAAAGCAATAAACTCTTCTACACATAATTACTTGACAACATTCTGCTCAAAGAATGAAGTAAATTTACCAATAGTCTAGAGAATTCTTTCATATTCAGGAAAGCTCATGTGGTGCCTTTTGCCCTAGAAAACGGGATAGTTGGGGGTTTTGTTGGTTTTCAAAGACAGCTTTGAAAAGTTTTCATCCTGCTCAAATTTGCTTTTCCAGCACCAGCATGGCTTTCAAGAGCATTTCAAATGTTTCTACAATAAGTGCTGCCAATAAAGACATCGAGATGTTTGCAGACCCCATGTTCCCCCCTCTCTAATCAAATCAAAGCTCAAGTGAGCAGGGCTGCCAGGAACACCTCTACAAACAGAATTATTTCTACACCAAGTAAAGCAAAGGCACAAAGAAACACAAATCCAGGTCAAGAAAATAAGTGCAGCGGAGAATTGAGGAAGATGCAACTTAAACATTCTAAGAAATTAATTTAAGTTAGTACACTGAAAAAATGGTGTTGGTCATGGCAGACATTTGTACTTTTTTTATTCTGGATAACACAGAGATGAGCCAGATAGTTACTAAGTTACAAAACACTTGCAGCAATCACTTTGACAAGCTGGGTACCATTTCTGTTTGTTAACTGATCAATGCAAAGAGCTACTGGGTTATTAACAGATCTTATTTGGTCAAGATCTCTGGTAGCTCCATTGAAAATATAATCCCAGTTCACCCTCAGCACTCAACTGAGCTGGCAAGAGACTGGACAGGGCAGGGGAAAGGTTTGACTCATCAGCTGAGCAAGGCAAAGCTTCCATCAAAGCTCCTTTTTCTTTATTCCCATCAATCCCCTGGGTCCTGTCTGTGTGTACAGCACCAGCCCTCAGCACAGAAGAGCTGGTCTGTCCTAAAAACCATTACTGGGGAGGTCAGTGAAAGTCCACACCAGGCAGGGCCAGCCAGAGGGGTTTGTATCAATCATATGGACAGGCTGTGGGATAAACAATGTATAAATTAAACTGCTTTGAAATGATACTTAACGTTTGTGGAGCTGTCTTTGTGTCTGCCCATCTGATCTAGGGAAATCTGCCTCTAACCACAAGCCATGGCTCTGAACCCTACTGGAGTCAGCAAACACTGGGATAACCCCTTGTTACTGGGAGGTCAGTTTGGGTCTGGGAAGAGGCAGCAGTGTGGGGTTGATTCTGCCAAAAATATCAGAATTTCAGAGGTTTACCTGTTCTGTGTCGGGAAAACACAAAACCTTTCTCACAGGAGAATAAGGTCAGCCCACTCCACATCCTCACTTATTGAAGGTGAGATTTATATCCCAGCCAGCCCCAAGTGCAGAGCTCCACACTGGGCACCCTTCAGTGGGGTGGGAAATGTTTGATCCCTCATTTTATCCCTCACACCCCGAGCAGCTCCAGCAGCAGAGTGACAACTCCCCACAGCACAACAGGTTTCTTGGGAGACTCTTCAGCCTTCCAAGCCAGAATCCAGATTATTTTTTTCCCCCCATTTCGATGAATCAACATGTTTCCAGTGAAAACCTGTTCAATAAAATAAAAATGCCTCTCCCTGACTCCAGTTCCAGCTCTGGAGTCTGCCCCGCCTTGCCACAGCAATTTCTCTACACTGGCAGCAGCTGGATGTGTTAAATCACACAATTATCACACCAGACCTAAAATATTTTGCCAGCACCTACCCCAAGCCTAAACAATGAATACAAACCAGGAAAAAGGAGCTTATTTTGTGTCTTTTGGCACTTAGGCTTGGAGACTAGCAGAAACAGATTGCTCCTCTACCCTTCAGATACCAAGTACCTGTAACACAAATAAAATCAACCCCAAGGTGTAATTTAACTTCATGACAAGTTACAGCAAGATCACCCTACTAGCACAGTAA